>BQNB010013641.1:6076-76749 GCA_026074375.1 Tanacetum coccineum
TAAAGAAACTCTATTGGTGGCCTAACATGAAGGCCATCATCGCAGAATATGTTAGCAAATGTTTGACATGTTCTAGAGTTAAAGCAAAATGTCAAAAGCCATCCGGCTTTTTGGTAAAACCATAAATTCCTATGTGGAAATGGGAAAGAATAACAATGGATTTCGTTACAAAGCTACCCAAAACCTCAACCGGACATGATGCCATCTGGGTCATTGTTGACCGTCTTACCAAATCAGCGCATTTCATTCCCATTCGAGCGACTGATAGTATGGAAACTCTTACGAGGTTATACATCAAAGAAATAGTCTCTCGACATGGTGTGCCAATCTCTATCATCTCGGATTGTGATAGTCATTTCACATCCAGATTCTGGCAATCACTACAAAATGCTTTAGGTACTCAATTAGACATGAGTACAGCATATCACCCTGAGACCGATGGACAAAGTGAAAGAACCATCCAAACACTCGAAGACATGTTACGAGCTTGTGTCATAGATTTTGGGAAAGGATGGGATAAACATTTACCATTGGTAGAATTTTCATACAACAACAGTTATCATGCCAGTATCAAGGCAGCACCGTTCAAAGCACTTTATGGACGAAAGTGTAGATCACCTGTTTGCTGGGCTGAAGTTGGAGATTCTCAACTTACAGGACCAGAAATAATTCAAAAACTACTGAAAAGATCATACAAATTCGTCAACGCTTGCAAGCTGCCAGAGATCGACAAAGAAGTTACGCCAATGTAAGGCGAAAGCCTTTAGAATTTCAAGTTGGCGATCATGTTATGTGGAAAGTATCACCTCGCAAGGGTATCTTTCGATTCGGAAAACGAGGAAAGCTTAATCTACGATACATTAGACCATTCAAAATTCCTGAAGAGCTTAGTAGTATCCACAATACTTTCCACGTTTCTAATCTCAAGAAATGCTTATCCGACGAATCTCTCATTATTCTAATGAAAGAACTTCAACTCGACGACAAGCTCAACTTTATAGAAAAACCAGTAGAAGTTATGGACCGTGAGATCAAGCAACTTAAGCGAAGTCGTATTCCTATAATCAAAGTATGATGGAACTCTAAAAGAGGACCAGAGTTTACATGGGAACATGAAGACGAAATTCATGTCAAATATCCTCATCTATTTTCAAACATCACGTTCAATTAAATCTCGGGACAAGATTTTTGTAAGGGGTGGAGACTATAACAACCCACAATTTTCATAAATGTAAATATCCATATATTAAGTTAGATGATGTACAATCTATCAATTATATATGAACTACACAACCTTTTACAGGTAAATTTTTTGGCTTTTTTACTTTACAATTTAACTTTGCTATATCTCAATATGCAAAATAACCTGCATAAACTCAAGTTATCGTAGCTCGTCTAACCTAACGTAATGGCAATCCATCCTCATATATGTCAAGCAAACATCATAACAATCAAGTCATATCAAATATCATTATTACAAGTACATTCATCCTTCCTAAAATGGTACCATTGCAACATCATAATCAAAAACGTGCTTTAAAAAAAACCATTATCGATGCCTTTAAACCCTAATCACATGGAATGGGTTAACCCCTAATGTGAATGCATCAAGTACTAAGAGCATATGTCTAAGTAATATAACATCACATGCTGAAATATATAATCTCTTTAAATCAAAGTACAAGTCCTTAAAAGCTCAATGCATAAGTCATTAAGCTCAATCCCTAAAATAGCCGTTTACCTCCGTATTTCATCCTCAATTTCTTCAACTATCACTATATGTTCAAAAAACTACAACTCATTTACAAGAATGTAAACCACTAAAATTATATTCATAAGCTTTCCAACATCGTTTTTTACACACTCAAAACCCTAATTCAAAACCCTAAACCCTAAAACCGAGCTAGTTTCTAAACCATGACCTGTTTCTTGGCTTTTATCCATTGTAAACCCAAACCAACACTCAAATAAGTTGTAAAAGCTTATTTTACAATCATATCAATCCTATTCAATCATTATTTCATCATTACTTCACTTGTACGTAAAACATATCCTAGAAACCCTAAATGTACCTAATTGGTTCATTTAACCCGTTTACTAGTTTTAAACCATTCTAATCCCAAATAACCAACCAAGGGCCATTGTAAACTCATACAATGAATTTAAAATCATTATCTATCATTAACTTGGCAATGTGCAAGATATCAAAGCCTAGAAAACCTTAACGAATCCAGAAAACCCTAATTGTGCCCTAATTGTGACTTTGACCCATTTTCTCATTTTCTACCCATTTTAACTTAAACCAACGACCAAAATTCATTGATAATACTTTATATAAGCCCTAAGATTTGTATTCCATCATTTCTAATCAAGAGTATGCAAAATCAAGCCAAAGAAAGTCAATAAAACCCTAAATGAGCCTAGAGTTGATAACGCCAAGAATTCGGTAAGCGATCTTACAAGTCTTCACTTGAACATAATGAAGAAGAAGAAGCACAGTTAGTCGACTGGACATCGCCACAGAATGCACACAACTGAGAGAGAGATCTTTGCGCGTGAATTACTGTTATACGCAGACGTCTTTAACGAGACACTATTTGCCATCTATCCTTAATCATTGAAAGAACACATGTACCGAGGAAAGACCCTTTTGAACGACCGACGACAAGGTCCCAAGTGGCGACCCAATGAACCCTTCGCATACTCATTGATTGACGAGCATTTAAAATGCGGACCAGAGTGAAAAAGCCATTCACGCAGACACGCTCATCTAGACTCTCGGCTTATGTCAAGCAGCTCTCTAGACATAAGCAGGTTTTGACTTACAAATGGACTCAACGTAATGATATGGCTACTTATCATACGCCACGGGCGGTACAGTACATGTCTTTCGCCCCTAATCAGAACGCCGCCAAGGGGCAATGGGCCACTAGGGTACGGCTCATCCTCACCACATGAACACCAGTGTCTCACTACCGATCATCTGGGCTTAGAGCCGGGCTTCCACGTTTCTTCTGCCTATAGGGCTTTATGCGAACTGCACTGCTAAGAGAGCCACAGCTAGACATGCGACAATAACTACGCACTCCCTGTACACTGCGTCTTCATTACTCAGAAGATGGCAGGCCTTCCTTACTTCTCCTTGAACTTGTACAATGTATAAATAGAAGGCCATCTTCTTGTTTCATTTTATTTTTTCTTCATCCTGTTCCTCGACAGCTATCTCCTATACCTGACGATACAATACGTTCGCTCTCTCATGAGTACGTCAAGCATTTCAAGAATCTACCATACTGCCTCAACTTAATGAGTAATCTTCTGTACTACAGATACGATCCAAGGTTTAGAGAACGGAGAAGTCTGTTCATCATGTACATCAGCAATGGTTAGCACATGCAAAAGCTAACCAATTAAAAACGAAGCCCAGGCTGGTGCAGTAATCCCCGGTTAGTGCATCTACACCTCAGTGCGTAAGCACCACCGATCGATAACTGTAGGCCACTGAGTAGCTGACCCTTAGGTATGCACTAATCGCAGTCAGTATGATCACAGACGATCACTAAAAAAGCTCAAACCAAAGGGTTCTCTAAGCTTATAATGTCCATAGGGGCTCATGGTAGAGACTGTATATAGCGTGTATCCGATTACAAATAAACGGACTGATGATAGATCTTGCAGCATAAATCATGAATATCTGAGTAAGTGCTTACGAAAACCGCACTAGAGGATCGAACTAATCCTAAAGGTGAGTATGTAGCATCTTGTTGGAACACTTTTTTTTTCCAAAACCGTGAACAAAGCACACATGCAGTCAACCACTACATCTATGCATATGTAGGTAAACTTCTCTTATTAGAATTAGCTACTAGAACTTCTAAGTTACGCAGCGGTCTAAAACTATAGAACTTTTGTTATAATCAATCGCTTCTCTAGCTACGTATAATCAAGTGTTCAGAAACTCACAGTTACTGCTCGTATCAAGTGTCATGATTACTGTAGACTAATTATGGTCTGACTCTTCATGAATTATTGCTCGCTTATCTGAAAATGCATCCTATGATTGTAATCACTTTGAATACGCTCTACATGATTTGCTGCGCAGTACGTTGAATGCCTTTTAGGCCTACATGCTTACTCCTAAAGACTCGTAAATTAAACTTATGTTACGTTAAATCTTCATATTTTAGTTTATTATAACTATATAAAATGAATCAACATTGCAAAACTGAGATTAACACTCAATAGCGTCACGTTAGCGATGGCAGACATCTGGACCATGCTTTCTATTGAATTCATATACAACAAGGTATCCTCACTAGCAACTCATGACGTGGCATTATGATAGTTTCATAGAGATGCTTATGAGTTTAGCATGCTTATCTGTGTTTACACGTAAACAATGCCACTAGAACTCGACTTATCTGATATGAGTTTACGAGAAAGTGAACTCTTGATCGACAGTATCGCGAGGTTGTAAGTGGCGCAGTGAAAAGCCTAGTGAAATGCATTTTCAGTGAATACTGCATGTCAGCTTACATAGTATCAAAACGGTCATTATATTGCTAATTGTAATGATGCATCTATCATTTAAGCGTCTATCATTATCACTAGACATTATTATCTGTTTAAGCGTGTCTAATGTGGATAATAGATCTGATTTGATTAGTTGATATAGGTTCTCATTCTTAGTTATACAATTGATAGACGTTATCTATTGGTGGATCTAATATAGGAAAATAGATCAAAGTCAAATCTATCTATTTAGATTTGCATTGTACAGTATGCTACGCTTTTCTTCTGCCTAGTTGTAAGAATAGAAATCATGCCAACCCTGTCATTAGCCTCTTTCGTAATTGAACGCAAGCGATATGTCATCTTAAGAGTTTTATATCAAAAAAGCTTATGCTGTCAGTTCTTAGGGACTCATCACTGAAAGGGTCACTACTAAACTTACTTTGCTGGATGTGTAGCGTCATACAATGCAGTCACTCAGTGATAATTATGCTCGAGAGTAAATGTGACGATTAGGAACGTTGCACAAGGAATTAGACATTGCCAAACGGTTTATTGAGAAGTTTCTGGGCTGATAATATCGAATTTCAACTTTTGAATCAACGAATAGCTGGGTGAGGCACAGATTGGTGGGAGTCTGTCGTTCGCGTTCCAGAGGCTATGGCTGCTGAAGAATGTGACCCTTTTATCCGCGGGAAATTCAATAGTAATCAGAACTGCAAGATCTCCTAATTTCTATTTT
Organism: Tanacetum coccineum; assembly: GCA_026074375.1. Taxonomy (NCBI): domain Eukaryota; kingdom Viridiplantae; phylum Streptophyta; class Magnoliopsida; order Asterales; family Asteraceae; genus Tanacetum; species Tanacetum coccineum. The sequence goes on from BQNB010013641.1 coordinate 11,331, forward strand.
TATCACTTAAGCCTTATTATTTCGGCAAATAACAAGCTAGATCTAGTTTGTTACCATACGCGTAAACAACGTATCACTGATAGTGAAGAGCTGTTCACGCAACGCTAAAGTAAGTGTGGTTGGAGAAAACGGATCAGCCGTATGTTGTATATTTAACTTCAGTTGAAGTTAACCGGGCTATTTATTACTGTAGACTAATGTGCTCTTGCTATGGAGGAGCGATGCACTAATAACATGAAAGCTCAAATCGGATTTTTTTCTCTGATATTTAACTTTGACCTATGCTAAATCCCTCTACCTGATGCGTACGCGAAAAAATAAACGGGGTACACAAATTGATGTAGTAAGAATAAAAAGAGATAATGCTGTCGTACCGAACAGTACAAGGCCACTTTTGTCATCTCACTAAAGGCATCCCAAGACAAAGTCAAACGTGAAGGAAAAGGCCTTCAGTCTAAAGAAGTCTTCGTGATTGCATATTCTCACTATCAAAGGCGTGTTAAATATTATTTTAAATCGTGCCAATTAAACATTGGACATTTCAACTAGTAGGAGAATTATCCCTCCAAGAGAAAGATACACAACCTTGATGGGATTTACAGGTTTTTATTTTTAGATAAGTTGTCTTTGCGGACAATAACAGGACAATCGGATTATGGACGGAGAGTTGAGATATAGGATTATATGACTAGAGGTCTTGTATTATTTTCGCACCACATTATCAATTATGATAGGCCATTGAGAACAAGTCTAGCAAAATGAAACAATACAAATCATAATATTCTATTTAGAGGTTTAGACTAAGAAATTGATTCTACGTTTTAGCTTCCTAATGCAGAATGTAGAGTCAAAGAGTTTCACTCTTTTTCGAAACTTTGTGAATTTGAAAGTCCAAAGATATGGAGAGTTATTGACACTATTCAACTGATGTTTTAACTTAAACATACTCAGCTTTCTGATCTACATGTGTATCTTTGTTTCTACATTTATTCTGGCGGTCTGTCTCAATGAGCTGAGTAGTTGCATCCACACTTTAATAGATCCGGAAATTATTGGTCCGATGTTGAACTTTGCAAGAAATATCGTATAGTCTTTATAAATCTTTCGGGTTTTATCCGGCCACTGTGAACTTTACGTCAAGCATAAGAAGATGTACAGTACTATATCGGGAAATCCCGGGTTGTATGGAGATAAATCTGCTTATTATTACGTAATCACACTCCTTAGAATCAATCAATCAAAGCCATAAAGAACGCCTTAGCGGATATGGCACAAATTGAATTGTTTCCTATCATGGGTATAACACATGCCTTGCTGTGAAACAAAATAAGGCTATCAGAGTCTCAATTTAATGCTTACGATACCTTGGATGAACTTATAGATTTGTCTCGAGCGTAAGCAATAACTAGAGAAATGGAAAGGTTCCTCATAGAAGTATAAACAAAACGGTAACAATCAGTATTGATCTAACCAACAATAGGATCATACACTTCATCAGACATCCCACAAGCTCCACAAAGTCACACAATACAACATCAGGCTATAAACAACCCATAAATATAACACCTTCTCTGCTTCTCAGAAACTTATATATCAAACTACAAAGCAAAAGACAATAACAATCAGACAGAGGCAACAAAGTGTTTTGATATATATAATAGAATCAAGATTAGTCTCGAGCAATTGACAGCTACATGACCAACACTATCATAAAAAGGCGCAAGGGAGACATGGTGCGTCATAGAGAGGGGTCTATCTATTCGTCAACATTTTTTCCCTTAACAAAGTCACCTGACAGCAAAAGGGGGGTTACTTGCCTACGGATAATCTGGTAAACTCCTTCGCACTATGTAAATGTCGTGTGATCGGAAAGCATATCAGCGCGGTGCACTTCTATAACACATCTAACTCCAGTACACTCCTTGGTTTTGCGAAGTATAAATTTTGCAGAGTAGAGCATATGTAGCAACACTGTAGACAAACATCACTACTGAGTAAGCGATAAAAGTCCCAATAAAAAAGGGGCCACATCTGGCTGCGAACTAGGAATTGGTAAAACGGGCAAAAGCTATTAAGCATAAGAAGGTGCCACTAATGGCGTGAAGAACACATACTCAAAAGTAACCCGCAGACAAGAAAACAACCCATACATCCACGAAACCGTCAAGACAACGTGTTATAAATGTGGATTAAACGAAGGGGAACAACACATAACTAATCAGCGAAAACCACACTAAAAATTGTCCGAAAACAAAAAAAAAAACCCCACATTATTTTTGGGAAGAAAAGGGATCCACAAGGAACAAGGTGAGGAAGCTTCGAGGCGTCGGGCCTGACAAAGAAGAAGACGTGGAAGAGATGCTGAGAAACAGCATGGACCCAATAAAAGAGTGGTTACGGGGTACAGTTTCTTCTTTCTTTCTTTCTTTCTTTACTTCTAAAAAAAAAAAAAGAAAAAAAAAAAAAAATATAAAAGAAAAAACTATCTAATCAAACAATTCGTTATGGCAACTGTAATTATAATTGACTCAGGATTTGAACAAAAAACTTATGCCCCGTAAAAGAAACAACTAGTTATTTTTAATATTAATTTATAATAAAATTTGAGGTCCCACCTGAAAGAACAAAGAGAAACAGTATGACTATAAAACACAACCCTCAGATCCCACCAAAGTGCAACGGCCCTACCCCAAAGAACCATCTGTCTCTCCGCCTTCATCAACAACCACAACGCGCCAGTCTTTAGACAGGACAGCGAAGTCGGAATTAGGCAGAGCACACCGATCAGGCCTCTCCCGCAGGGGACTAATCTGCTCTAAATACTATTGGCAGTTTTAGCGTTTTGATCTCCCGCATAAAATATCACTAAATTACTCCTAATACATCACTCACCGGGACTACACAAAAGAAAACACAAACAGCAACGCAGCCACCACCACTCCTGAACACAATCGAACAAATACAACCCCCATAGTTTACACATAACGGGGAAACGAGTACCCTTACAACCAAACACACAAAAAATTAACGCTTCCAACCCTCACCTGGATTAAGAATACGTTTATAACCACTTGCACCCCCAGAAACCCAACCAAAACAAAAACTATACACGCCTTACCCACCTACCCTAACCCTTCAAACTCCCAACAGTAACTCACTCCTTCCCCGCCGGCACTTCCCCGACCACCCCCTCCGCAACGTCCAACGCACCATCCCTCTCCCACCACCCCACCCCCCAAACCCTCACTCCTATATCATCGCATTTCGCCTATAAGTCCTACCTATAAAACAAAACAGTTGTACAGTGTCTAAAGGAAAAGCGTAAAGCACCCTTCCCCCCTAGCCGCGTATGCCTAGACCAAATGGTAAACATAACGAAACCTCCCACTCCCCTGCTACACCAACGTCTACAGACGACCCCCATCAACCACGATATACTCCCGGGCGTCTTGACGGCCAACCCCCCCCCACCCCCGCCCCCCCCCCCCCGAGCGCTCACGTCACACCCAGGCACCCGCCCCCCCCCCCACCCCGTCCCCCAGACGCCCCCCCCCCGACCACTCACCGCACACATCCCCCCCGGCACCCCACCAAATACCCCGCACCACCACTCCCCCTAACTGGTTACGATTAATCTCATCCTCACCCCACCCCCCTCCCCCCCCCCCTACCCACCCCCCCCTCATCCCCCGCTTAATGTTGATTTAGCCCCGCCAACCCCCAACCCCCTCCGCCACCCAGCCCCACCCCCCCCCGCCTCTCCTTACCACCCAACTTCCCGCCGTACGACCCCACTACCCACCCTCCGCCCACCGCATTACTTACCTCCCTCCCAAATTAACCCCGGGCACCCCCTGACCCGTGTGAAATCTCACCCCACCCCGGTCTTCCAGTCACAAGCCAACCCGCCCTGCTGTCTCCCACCCCCGCTTACTAGCCACCCCACTTACAAAAAAACCATAGACGCCTCCTCTTAATCAGAGACTCAAAAGAGCATCCACTACCAGTACAACCCCTCTTAAAGGGCCCCACGGTAACCAACTAGCCAACTTCAAACACAACCGCCTCCTCTAAGTCTTACCATCGATCCACATACATATCAAAAAAATAAATCTGATCTTATAAAGTACTATAAAGAAAAACTAAAAAAGAATATCAAAAAATTAAAAACCCAATAACACCTCAACAAGCCGCCCCCCCTACCTCCCCTTACGCCCCCCACCCCCCCCCGCCACCATCCCCCCCCCACCCGCCCCCGCTGAAAGGGCCCCATGCAAGCATCAAACACCACCAAATGCGTTCAGCCGGAATAATACCACAACCCACCCAACTCATCATAAGCTGCTGTAGAGATCCCAACCCAAATCAACCATCTACACCAGTAACCCAACACCCTTGCCACCACCGAGTTTAACTTGGACCTCGTAGAGGAACGCCATGCCACCACCACTCCCACACCACATATACTGTCTCACGCCCCGCACTAACAAACGCCAGATCTCTCCTTCCCCATCCCCCCCCCGTCCACTTCCACACCATACAGTCGTGCAGCAAGGACAAACCCCCAGTCGTACCCCTGCACCACACTAGCGCAACTCCTCGTACGCCGGATTTAAAAATGTTACATCATATAGCAAATAAAAAAGGGGAGGTTTTTTCACCGCCAATCCCGGATATTGAGTCAGTAAAAACATCAAATCGTGGCTCTTAAAACAGCGCCTACCCCCACCACCCCCATCAAACGGACCCCCAAACCCCCACTGTCACCAACACCCATAACATAACCCCCCGTAACCACAAAATACAGCCACCGTCCACGAATCAGAGACCCCCTAACTTATTGCTGCCCCAAAAGAGCTAGTCCCGGCACACGCCACGCCTAAACTTAATTTCCCTCCAGACAAATCCCCTCCTATCTCCTTCCCTACTACCACACCAATTTCTCCTTCGGCCCCATAAGCCGATGTCCCCCCCACGCGACTTGCTTAGTCGGCCCAGTGGCGGACAAACATCCCAAACCTTAACCACCACACAATCAGAGGAATTGACCACCCCCGCCGCTCCCAACCCCCCCACACAAACCCCACAACCAACAACCTAAACCCCCCATACCCCACACCCCCCACCCCCCCCCCACCCCAACACCCCCCCCACCCCCCCGAGCCTACACCGCACAAGGAAGAGAGCGCCGGGAGAATGTAGACGCCCCTTTTCCCTCCCCAATCACGTTAGCTCTATTCTCCTTTTAACCCTCCCCTAACGACGACATCACAACCACGGGACACCCTCCCGCCCCGCTGTCTCTCCACTGCAACTCCCTCCCCACTCACGTCTCTCCCACCCCCCCCCCGCCCCTTAAAACCCCCCCCCCAACCCCCAACCCACACCCAATACACCCAATCCCCAGCCCTCAACATCCCACTCCACAACACAAACCTCCCCACACACAACACACACTACCCCCCCCACAACACCCCCCCACCTTCCCCAACCCCGCATCATGTTGTTCTCACCTGCCAACCCACGATACTTGCCCCAGTAAACCCATTAATAAACATCTCCACACCAGAAAAACACAACAAACCCCTAAAGCACACCCCCTCCCACCCACGCCCCCACTCAACGCATTGCCCAACCCCCCTTCCCAACCATAACACCACACCCCCCAAGCCCCACCACCCATACACCACCCCTCCACCCATGCCCTCCACACACCCCCCCCCCTCTTCCCCCCCCCCATTCCCCCTCCTTCCGCCACACCCACCCCCAACACCACCAAACTCGCCTATATTTCATCTTTGGTACCCTAATCCAATTCCCACCACAACCCTCTCCCCCCTCCAGGCTCATACCCTTGCCTACACCCGCTCTTAAAGACATATCCAAGTGGCCACCCTTCAACGCTGACCGAGCCAAAGAACAACTATTCGACGCAAGTCAGTAATACCATTAAGAGAGCAACCCTAAAAAAAATGAGGTACGGTTTTGGATAATTCATATATGGTAGCTGGTAAATAAGGGTTTTACGAAGTTATCTGTAATACAACCAAAAGCCGCTCCCCCCCTCACACACCACCCACTAAACCCGGCGAACCACCCGCCCCAGACACCAAAAGCCCTACCCCAACCCCCCCAGGGTCCGCTCGCCATCACCCTGCAACACGCCACAGCACACCTCCCATACCACCGACTTTTACCCCCCATGTCAACCCTAACCCGCTCCCAAAACCCCCCGGGGCTCACACCCGATATCCACCAGGCCATTCCCAAGAAACCCACCCCACGTAAAGTCTACCCGTTATCCGACCCCCAAAACAACGATACAGCCCGTAGACCTCCCAACACAACCAGAAAAAGCAACAACGTCCACTACACCATACCCATAAACACCGCCCGCACGGCCACCACTCACCCATAGTCCCGATTCGCCCTCAAGACACCCTGAACAACCAGTCCTCACAACCGCCAAAGCACTACACCCGAAAATAAGTAACCAAAAAACTACCTCACCCCCAAACACAACGGAAGTAAACAACTGCGAGCATTCCGCCCCCCCCCAAAAAAATAACAAGAAGAACCGAATACACCCCTGACTCCCACAACCGAGTCGGAGCCTCCAGCCGCACCCCGAGCTCACTAACCCCTACTGTGAGAGAGCCAGCCAACGAAATAGAGACCCAAACAAACCCCCACAAAGTATAAAAACGACAACCGCCACCCCCCCCCAGCCCCCTACACTCGTATCCTTCAGTTCGGTGGTCGTATGACCACCCCATAAGCCACAAAACCCAATGCAAGCCCTACTAACACATAAAATTTCCATACAACACATAAGCAGACGACACCCGCAACAAACATAATATAATACCTCATATCATAAACCCTACTACTCCCCGGAAGAAAACTTAATCCCAAAACAAACAGATTTTCTCACGTCTTCGACGTAGCGGAGACCTGAAAGGTCCATTCAAAATCTTTAAGACGGGAGATAGGAACACCCCTGAGCACAACAGCGCCGGAATAATTACCACAGTACATACTAACCACACCCACTCCCCTCACCGCCCCCCAAACCCCCTACACACCCCAAATGCCCACACGACCCACGCCCCCAAAAACACCACATCTCACAACCAATAACCCGAATCTGACAACAAACGCCACACACAAATCCACCGTACCGTACCACACCCCTCCTCCAAACCATGACGACAGAATCAACCAACCAGAGTGGACTCCCACAGCACATTACCCTACACCACAACTGACTATATGTGCCGGACCGACTGTTCACAACCAGAAAGTGGCAAAAACGTACACAATAAACATACAAATAAACAAACTGCCCCTCTTTAACAAAACAAAAAGAAAATGTACCCCAACAAAACTAATATAATAACCCCTGCCACCATGCCCCTGAAGAAAGATCCCACGCCACCCCTAACCCCCCTTGGTCTCCCCGATGCTTCACGATGGTGTTGGAGCGCCCCAGCAGCTGTGTAATGCAGTGTGCAGTTATTCCGACCCCCTCACAGATACAGACCCCCCCTCCCACCTACAGCAGAGCCACCACTAAATCTCCCGCCCGCCGCCTACCGCCCCAAAGCAGATGATACGGATCACTCCAACTACCACGCATGGCAGCCACCATACCCACAGAATAAAAATACTACACCGCACCCATTGAGCACTCCGCACCGAGACCCCTCACGACGGACCCGAACTCTCCCCAACAACCCCCACCGCATCACCCCCCGCCACGCACCCGCACCATCGCGCCCAAAAACACCCAACCGTCACCAACTAACTCCCAGAACAGACCTTACTTATACAACTTCGACGAACTACCTCCACTCCCCCCCCAAACCCACTAACACATCAGCACGAAAATCACAAAACACCGCACCTTCCCCCCACCTAGCAACCAAAAACCACACCACATACCCCATCCTACCAACGTCCCTCGTGTATCAACCAAAACCCAAGGGATGAGCTATGCAACAGCACTCGCATCAAGAAAACATGGTCACGGACACGCACTACTGGGCGTGGTTGGGTGAGCACCTTTTTCTCGAGGGAAATCTATCCCCCGAAACCGATTGTGCACCATCCCAGATGAAGGAATTAGCGAACCAATTGCAATAGTTGTTTAGAAAAAGGAATTAATTTTTTCGCCCGAGCTCACGCCATGGGATCTCCATTGTTATTCTAAAGACAAAGGAAGGAAACTTTCCGAATGTGTGTACGATTACCCGCGAATTAAAAACAAAGTTGACCATAAAAAATCATTATCCTCTCACCAAGAATTGATGATTAATTCGAACAACTACATCAGGGGCTCAGTGTGTATTCGAGATCGACTTCGAACAGGGTATCATCAAAACACCGTATCAGAGAAGAATGACATCCCCATTACTGCCTTCAAAACTAGATACGTCACTATGAATTCCAAGTATGCCGGTTTCTGCTAACCAATGCGCCTTCGTGTTCATTGGACCCTAATGAATCGGGTGTGCAAACGTACCTTGACAAGTTCGTGATCGTGTATTTATCGATGATATACTGATATACTCAAGAGAACAAAGATGAACATAAGTAACACAATAAAGAAAAGGCCATTCTGGAACTACTGAAGAATAGAGAAAATTATCTTCAAATTCTCAAGTTTGGATTTGCACGAACTGTGCAATTTCTTCTCGGTCATGTGATCGATAGTAAAGGCGTTCAATGTTTGATCCTAACAAAGATTGAGGCAATCAAGAACAGGGCTAACTCCGACAACAAGACACACAAAAAAATAAAAACGAGGAACACCAACTGAGGTAAGGCAATTTCTCTCCTGTGTTTGGCTGGTTTATTACCGGAGATTCATTGAAGGTTTCTCCTTAATTTCCAAAACCTCCTACTGACTCTGTTAACCAAGCTAACCCCAGAAAAATAAGAAGTTATGAATGAGAGCGAGGACGAAGAGGAACGTTCGAAATTTGCTCACGCAAAGAAACTGTGTTATGCACCAATATTGGAATTACCCGAAGGATCAGAAGACTTCGTTGTATATTGCGATGCATCACTTAAAGGCTTTGGAGCTGTTTTGATGCAAAGAGAAAAGGTTATAGCATAATGCAATAAGCCCGCAATTGAGAACTCAAGAGGAGAACTACACGACCCATGAAATTAGAACTGTGGGGGCCGTTGGTTTTTTGCACTTAGGCTGAGGAGACATACCTGTATGGGACAAAGTGTGAAGTCTATACGATCAAAATGAGCCTTCAATACACCTCGAATCAGAAAGAGGTAAATATGAAAGACAGCGCCGGTGGATCAAACTCTACTCTTGAGCGAATTACGATTGCAAGAACCGTTATCCATCCGGGCAAGGCAAACGTAGTGGCTGATGCTTATTGAGTCGAAAGAAAAGAGAACCAATAAGGTTAGAGCATTGGTAATAGACAGTACACTCAAATCTACCTGGTCAAAATCCGTAACGCTCATAATAAAAGCAATGAAAAAAAAGAAAAGTGAAGGCCAGAAAATTTTTAGGAAGATTGATCAATGCAGATATTTGATGTTCGTTCTGGACGGAACCAGATATTATGAAATAAGCGCATTTGGGCTGCCACGAAATAGAGGATTGAGAAATTTTAACATGCAACGAATCCCATAAATTCCAAGTACCTATTCATCCAGATTCCGACAAGATGTATCCAAGACATAAGATATCTTTACACTGGTGGCCAAAACCATGGAAGGCTGATATCGCCCACCTATGTTAGTAAATTCTAGACCTTGCTAATGTTAAAAGCTGAACATCAAAAAAAAAAGCCATCTGTTTAGCTCCAAACAACCAGAAATTCCTGTCTCGAAATGGAGCGAATAACCATGGATTTTATTGTTGGACTTCCGAGAAACTCCAAGAGGGTTATTACTCTATATGGGTCATTGTCATCGAATTGATCCAAATCGACAAACACTTTCTACCAGTTAAAGACGACAAGAACAGACAATATGAGAAGCTCCACACAGCATACCTGAAGTGAAATAGTCTGTCGACATGGAGTGCCAGATATCTTCGATCATGATTTCGGACAGAGAACAACAAGTTTGCCCGCACAGCTCAAGATTTTGGCAGTCACTGATAGTCAAGGAGCCTTTGGAACTGCAACTACGATAATGAGCACTGCATACCACCGCGCATGATCGGATGGCCAAAGCGAGATAACATACAAATGTTGGAAGATATGTTTGCGAAGCCCTTGCGTGATGATCTTTGGAGGTATTGTGATCGACATTTGCCATTAGTCGAATTCTCATATAACAATAGTTTATCACCGCGTATTAAGGCAAGATACTCCATTTGAATCACTGAATGGGCGGAAAGTCGGGTCACGTGTTTATGATGGAGTGAGGTTGGAGAATAGCCAACAGACACATGGTCTGAGAAATGATAACAGAAAGACAACTAAAAGATTAAGAAAACAAATTAAAAAATCGGTTGTTGACATGCTCGTACCATTTCAAAAAGCTACGCCGACGATGACTGAAGAAGAGTGAGACGTAGTACCGTTGGAATTAAACGTGGTAGATAATTTAGCTCAAGGAATCCGCCCTGTGAAAAGGGCGTGATTTCGTATTTTGGGAATCGTGGGAAGTTGAGCCCACGCTATATGAGGGCCATACAAAGTCTTTAAGAAAGAGTTGGTCCCAGTAGGCAAATATAATTAGAGATGCCAATATAGAACTTCAAGGAATTCACAACACCTTCCTACACGAATTTGAAGAAGTGTATGTCAGACGATAGCCTGGTCATTGGCCGCTTGATGAGATTAACTTGATGACAAGTTGCATTTTATTGAGGAACCAGTGGAAAATAATAGATCCTGAGGTGAAGCGACTGAAGCAAAGACGTATACCAATAGTCCAAGGTTCGTTTGGAACTCGCGAACGAGGACCAGCAATTTACATGTGGAAGTGAGAACAAAGAAGAACAAGTATCCCCTCACTTTTTCAAGCTGATCAAGAAACGGATTAAGCCAATCGAGCACCTGACGGCGCAAGCTCCCCGTTAAGGAGGGAAGGATGTAAAATTCCGTAATTAAGGTCACCATATACTCCGAGCTTTAATTCTATTTTTTCATTTTTAAAGCAAAGTTATAAAATTTACGTTTACCCCGATTTAAGTAAGATCTTCTTCTCGTTTTAAGAGCTTTGCGTAAGCCGTATTTAGAAATCTATTTCCGTCTTCGCATCTTAAGTGATTTAATAATCTCATAATATCCCCCGATGATTATAATTTACACTATTTTCATTTTCCGTTGTGATCTCATTTTACGTAAATTCTTGCTAAAACTCGCGTTTTTACCTTAAACCTTGCCTTTTTCTTAATTAACTTTACTTTATACTTAATTTAAAAACCTATAACTAAAAATCAAAAAAATAATATATTTTCCCCTCCCCCAAAGCCACTAAAGCCGGCTTTTCCCCCACTCCCACCCTCAATACCACATTTCATTTTTCTATAACAGTCATCATACCTCTCTTTTCCCCACACATGCAACCTTTTCATTTTCACAAGATTTTCAAAAAATTTCTCTCCTTTCTCTTCTCCTTGCTTGCTGCCGTACACCACCTTGCCACCACCACCATCCTCACAAAATTTTCCTACTCCTTTTATCCACTATAACACCATCCCAAAGCCTCTTGCAAAGTTTGGTACAATTTCATGAAGATTTAAATGTGTTTAGGGCTTGTTTTCTTAGGTTTTCTTGAGGGTTTTGATTGGGGTTTTGTTAGGAGAGTATTATCATCATAGAAAAGATTAAAAAGCTTTTTAATCTAGTGGCCTATATGGTTAGAACGCCCACACAAGAAAAGAGGGAGTTCTTGTGTTTGATTCTCTATCCTAAATCTCTTTTTGTAAGCTCTAAATTCCTTTCTTTTAATTAAATTCATATTTTTTTATTTCTTTGGATAATCTTTAATTTAATCCATGAAAGTGAATGTTTAAGTTTCTGAGAATATTAAATTGATAATGTTCTTGAGAGTGTTTTAGAATATAGTATGGCATGGGTTAGGTCTTAATGAATTAAAATGATGTATAAAAGGGTTTTAAATTGAAATATTTGGGACTGTTTTGAAAACAGTAAGCAAAACGTGGTGGATTTTCTAAAAATAATTTTGGCCTGGAGACTATGAATAAATTAAATGCTGAAAGATAACATGTCCTTAGCACATAGGATAGTTTGGATGCTCAACCAACCCACGCCTAGGATGAGTGAGTTAAAGGCCAAAAACAAGAAAATAGGTCAAATCTGGACATGGTGGTTGGCATACGAGATATATAAACTCTAAATTTTATGCCAATAAAAAAATAGATCTTTTAGAATGGGGCATAGGAAGAACATCATAAGGTCTGAACCATAGCCTGTGACCTCACCTATCTTGTCTATCTTGGTTTGGGATTTTAATGGCCAATTTGGTAAAGGGTATACTTTTTTGCAAACTTTGTAATTTTTTGGACAAACCAGGGGTAAAATGGTCTTTTTCCCACATAGTTACTTGAGACTTTGTAAATTTTTCAGACTTACCTTTCAGGAACTAGAACACAAATTCTATCCAAGGGTGTAGCCTCACATATAGAGAGCATTGTGAGTAGTAGATATGAAGAGTCCGTAAAGTAAAGTCAAAATTCAAAACCTAGTTTTTTATTTTACGACTATATTCAAAAATATGTAAAAACGAATAGTACACCGTTGTTGGTTGTTTGTGTTTTTTTTTTTCGTGAAAAATAAAATTTATAAGCCGAAACTGGTAGATATTCATTGCCTATAAAACTAGGGTCACAAGTTCAATTTGTGATTAAAAAGGAATTGGGAAAGTTCTGTGAAAAAGCCATGCTTATCTTGGAAACACATCTCATGAACACATGTTTAATTTTTACGTATTATTACTTTCTACGTATTAAATCGCGTCACGTATTTATAGACAGTGCCTAGGAGTACTTCGTGCCTCATTCAAGACTCATAACTACTTCTAGACTAATTGCTCTTAACGGTGAGTTCAAACAATAGCCTCGCCTTTCAGTTTTTTAACTGTATATATAAACCCCGCGAGGGAGATACCAGCTTGATTTTTAATTTAACTGAGCAAAACAAGAAACTACTTTATGGTATGCTGGACCCGAATATGAGATTAATAGCATAATAGCTATTTTCCCGAAAAGACCCCACATCATGAACCTGTGAATTTACCTATAATGTGGTATGCGCTAGTTACAAGTAAATAGATCTATTTGGGTTTTGACAGCCCCTGTCTCTGGGGTATGAACGAATCCTTTCGGAGCATCCAGTGTCAAGCGGCCAATATTGTATTTATTAAAATAGTATAAGGTCAAAAAATACCAAGTTATTTGGGGCAACAATAATAAACATACAAGAATGCTATAAACGCAAGGCTTTCAGATGACATGAGCTTATTGCAATAGAACTTGAATTAATGGCTTGTCGTAAAACCAGAAGTCACACGATGAACAAAAACTTGTGTTCTCTTTTATCTCTTACAAACTCTATGGATTCACTCAACATTATTGTTGACTTTCTAAGCATGTTTATCTCAGGTAATCAAGGGTGAAGGATGCTGTGTACGAGGAGTCTGCGCTAAAAGTTTTTAAGAACTTGTATTTTGTTCCATTTGATAAAACTAATTATCTATGTTTTGGAAAACTTATGTTATGAAATTTGGTAACTATTCTGTGGGACGTATGTTAATTACTCTGAAATTTCTTTAAATGGAACAATGTTTTTTTATAAACTGTGCCTCTTTTCTCGAGTCGATTTCCTATATCTTATGCCATTGTAACTATGATTTAACACCCAAAGGTTGTAATTCCGCTGCGAGAATAATTTGGGGGTGGATAAAGAATCCTAGCAAGGAAACAGTGGAAAGACGATTGTCTCATCCTTGGTATCTCCCTCTCCTCCTTCAACGTCCAATGATAATGAATGACCCCCTCTTTTCTCAAGTTACTATGATGTACTAATCCGAAGCAGGTGATGATCTAACCCCAAGCCTAAACGTGATAAGAGAAGAATGGTTAAGAAAAATGCTTGAAGCCGTATGTTGCACCATCAACAACCCAAGTACTTGAGAAACAAAAATGATCATGCTTGTGTTATGCCTATGTGTTCTGATGGTATGTGGTAATTTGCATCTTTAATTATGGATTCCATATTAGGATATTGAAAACTTTGATCTATGTATGTTGAAACTTCGTACCCACTTTATGTTTTATGGATTTGGTTATCGTATTAATGATTTGGTAGAAGATAATGATGCTTGCATGATAATTCGTTTTGAGTGCAAAATGATGTTCTGGTCGTTTTGGTTAAAACCTGCGATCCACGGATCCACCATATGGTAGATCCGTGGCTCACCAGTCCAGGTGCTAAAATTCGAATTTTCTTGATTTTTAACTTTTTCTACTTTATCTTATAACCATGCTATATGATACTATTTGAGATCTTAAACCTTAGGATATAACATGTTCTCCATATAATCCAAGGACCATTATACAATCCACTTCACCACTTTCACCTTATAATCATCATCCTCAAACACCATTTTCTTCACACCTTCTCCACAATTCTCTCATACAATCTCACTAGTTCACCACCATGACTAGTTCATCCAAAACAAATTCACTAAACTTCAAAAGAAAAACCACAAGAATAAGTGTCAAGTAAATCCACAACTTATGATTAATCCACAGCCTCAAGTGAGAAACAAAACCACATGAGAGAACTACTTCACCCACCTTCTTAGAAAGAAATCCCTCTCACCACCACAAGCTCCATCAAAATCCATCTCTAGGAAGAGTGCACACTATACCTCATCATCATCACTAAGTGAGTCTTCGACACCAACTCACGTTGCACCTACACCAAAATTTCATTTTTTCATTCTGATAAAACTCTACCTCAAGAACTTTCTCCACTACAAATATCACCAAATGATCCTTATGCTCAAACCATGAATAATTAGCCACTGGGCCCGTTTAATCCATCTCCACAATCCACTGTTTTTAAACTACCACCTAACCGGTTTTCCAAATCACCCACCACCTAGAATTTGAACCCACTTTACTACCATCACCAACCTTGTTTGTTAACGATTAACAATAACACACCACTACCATGCCACAACAATGTGCCTCCACTGAAAACATTCCGCACCATTCACACATCCCACCACTAAATCATTAAATCAATATTTTCCCCCACTCCTCCAAACATCAGAGGATTTCGTTCATCTAAACACTTGCCCACCTTCACAACTGTTTTGTCAAATGTTTGTAGCACCAAAGGCATGAAAAAATCTAAATGCCTTTTGAAACCCGTAGTGCCACTATATGTTCTTAAACATTCGAACACCAACCATGCTCTTCATCACACACAACCTTACCTGTTTCCACAAAAATCGCAAAGCAATCTTACCCTCACCCCTCGGATTATATTGGAAAATGATATTTATCCCAAAGATATAGGGTCTTTAAGTGTAATGCTTTTTTTCTGAGACCTACGATTATTGTAAAACGGCTATAACGCCAAATATTATGTTATAATCCCTTAAAACTGATTAAATTATTATGCATTTTGTTGTGTTGATGATGGATGTTTATATGTGTGCATATGTGGTTGTCATATATATATTTGCTTGTCTACTAACTTTGTTTTGTAGCACGCATCCATAGCTCGATTCCTTAGTGCCCAAAGCAAGGGGGAGCACTTGCAACTTAGTCATAATTTTTTACTTTACATTCGTAACAAAGTGACTTAGCATTCGTCAAAACAAGACTTGCAAGGACCGCCTCTACAACACTTTTTTTGCCCTTTGACAAAAAAGGGAAAGAAGATATGGTAACTCTCTACTAAATACTTATTTAGTAACTTTTATAAGCATGAGTTTATATTTTGTCATCATCAAAAAGGGAACAATGTTAATACAAATATTCACGCAAAAACAATATTTATATTTAATGATCTTCATGTTTTGATAATAACAAATATAATGTCATACTACGTAAAAATTTACGTAAACAAATTACTTAGTCGAAAGTTTACTTGACGACAACAAATCACTTAAAGTATGAATATGACATTATTAAACATAGTTAATGACCAAAGAAAAATGCAATCAATGCCATAAACCCATTCTAATCAAATGATTTAAGTTAACAACATTATTAATTATAGAGCTAGTTATATTAATCATGTAGAGACAAAATTAATATTAACCATAAAGTGGAAACAATACTTTTAAAATCTTCCAAATCTTCGCCAAAATTAGAAAATCTTTCCTTATTGGTGATAAGAAGTATTTTGTTCTAGAATAATCTAATAAATTAGTTTTATTAAGTACAAAACAATATTTTGTATAGATTTAGGGTTAATCATAAAATGACAAATGTTGTCCCAGCTCCACCCACGGATCCACCAAATACAAGGGACGAATCTAGGCAATGGTGGATCCGTGAGTCGCACGGACCAGCTGTCTGGGACAGATTTGAATTTCAAAGGTTTGCTTAAAAATTGCAACCTTAAGCTTTCATTTTCAAACAACTATTGACAAATATTTTTCACATACATCTTTTATCTTTTATATTCTTTGATCATTATATTTGTTAAATAATCCATTACAAGTGATCAACTATAACAACTCACAATTTTCATCATTGTAATTATTCATCTATTATGTTTAATAGAACCATTTTCACTAAAATATTTTTGTTTTCATTCTATCCATTATGTAACATAACTTACATTTACAAAGAAAACGAGCTCACACAACAACCCCCAATGGCAAATTTCCATCAACGGTTTAATAACAATAAACGTTATAATATGTCAAGCAATATGTTCTAAACTCCATTTTACCATACGTTATCTATTTAATGTACCTTTCATAACATTTAATATAAAACGGACTTATACATTAACGTTTATATCAAAACCTCGATTACATGTAACGTTTCCATTCAATTGAAATGTACAAACTTATAAGGCATGTGTACAAGTTATCAATGCATAAAATTTAAACTATGTTTCCCTCCAAAACCATTGTACAACTCCTTTAAGCCTAAAGTACAACCCGATATAGCACAACATTCAAACTAGCCATTTTCCCTCCAATTTTTATAGGAATTTCGTACCACTTCTTTAACACAAGTCCAACATGGCAATTATAAAGCTAGGGGGAGATAGTGGAGGAGGGGGAAATGTTTTATCCAGGGTGTTGAATGGTTTGCAGGGTAAAAGGGTGGGAAGACACCCAGGAGTTGTATCTAGGCTTTGTTAGGCGGGAAAAAATGGCTTTGGGTAAGTTAGCAGCTTTGGCCCCACAAGTTATACTTCACCCAATTTCTAATTTCAGCCCTTGTCTTTTTATTCTTGTAATACAACTTAAGGTTTGGCAATTTTAATCCCTCAAGTTGTATTTTCTTCACTTGGTTGACTTTTGACTTTTGACTGACTTTGGCTTCAATTTGACTTTGTCTTTTCCATTCCGTGCTCGGTTTTGTCCATTTTTGCTTGCTTTGTTTTTCATCCTTTTCTTGAATATCCGTTTCCTGCACAATTCAAATGCAAAACATACAAATACAATGTATTTTTGGTACGTTTTTAGTCATTTAAGTCCATTTTTAATGGAAAATGGTATGTGTGATTAAGCATATACCAGTAATCAATACACATTCTGAAAGATCCGTCTTTCTTTTTAACAAATAAGACAGGAGCTCCCCAAGGTGATGTACTTGGTCGAATGAAACCTCGGTCGGTTAGTTCTTGAAGTTGATTAGACAACTCCTGCATTTCTGAAGGAGCTAATCTGTAAGGTGTTCGAGCTATAGGTGCTGCTCCGGGGATTAAGTCGATTTGGAATTCTACTTGGCGAACTGGAAGGATACCAGGTAGATTTTCAGGAAAGACTTCTGGGAATTCTTTGACCACGGGAATGTCTTCGAGTCTTTTCTCGTCTGCTTTCTTCTCCACAACTTGGATCATAAAAACTTGACAACCTCAGGATATATAGTTTTTGGTTTTTATATAGGATATGAGATTTATTCGAGTTTTACTTCGATCACCTTGAATGATTAGAGTTTCACCGTCGATAGGAATGTGAACAACTTTCTTGTCACAGAGAATTTTAGCACGATATTTAGATAACCAGTCCATACCAATGACTACGTCAAAACTACCAATTTTAATTAGCATGAGATCGATTTCAAAAGGTTGATTTAGCAGGGTTAAAGTGCAGCCTTTAATAATAGTATTTGTGCTTACTAAGTTTCCGTCAGCCATTTCGATATTATAAAAGGTATCTACTGTAATAGACGGAATATTTAGCATAGAGGCAAGCGATAAAGATATAAAACTTCTATCAGCTCCAGAATCAAATAATACCCTGACTAAATGCTGATTTAGGAGAAACATAGACGTTTGGGTCTTGTTGGGCATTCTTATCTCTCAGCATGTAGGCTCTTCCTTGGGCATTAATGTTGGTCTTTTGGAATTGATTTGTGTAGTGTCCTTTCTCACCACAGGCATGGCAAACCACTATCACTGGGAGTTGATTACTTCCAGTGGCTGGCTTCTTACTTTGGCGGTCCTTGCTTAGATGGCCTATTCTGTTGCAATTATTACACCTACCAGTACAAGATCCGATGTGATGGTAATTGCACCTTTTATACAGAGGGAGATCTCCGACATACCTACCATTTTTTGATGAAGTAACAACATAGGCTCTACCAGCTTCTTGCCTTCCGTTCTGTTGTCAACGATTATTGTAACGATTATTGGTGTTGCGGTAGTTGTTGTTGCTGTGGGAGCTGTTGTTGAAAGTTCTTCTGTCGTCAAACTTTCTTTTGTTGTCACTCGATACTTGCATTGGAGCATGCTTTGTTACTTGATCCATTAGCCTTTGGGCTATATTGATGGCTTCCTCTAAAGTTTGAGGTTTAGAGGCAGTAACATTTCCTTCAATGCTTTGAGGTAGACCTCCGATAAAAGCTTCCAAGAGTTTATCGTTGTTTGGCACCATGTTTGGACATAGAACCGTTAATTCTTGGAATCTTCTAACATAAGGTTTAAGATCATTTCCCTTTACAATCAGATTGTAAAGTTCTTCTTCCATCTTCCTGATCTCAGTCCGAGGACAATACTTGTTTGTCAGAAGCCTTTTTAACTCAGTCCAGGTGATTTGATTGGCTTGCTCTATTCCCATAGGCTGGGTATATGCATTCCACCAGGACAAGGCATCATCAGTTAAAGTACCAGTAGCAAATGTTACTTTGTTTTCTTTGGCACATCTGCTACGAGAGAATACTGATTCGGTTCGTTCAAACCAGCGAATAAGACCTACTGCTCCTTCCGTACCATTAAAGTAGAAAGGTTGACAGCTAATGAACTCTTTGTAGTTTCCCGTTTTCACTGCAGGAGTTCCAGTAGGACCGGTGTTCCTGTTGGGATTACTAGCACTTGCCATTGTCGCAGCTTGAGCTTCTAGAGCCGAGGTAACACTATTAGCTACTAACTTTCTAATGGCATCTTGAGTCATAGCCCGTGCTTCCATTGTTGATGCTCTTTTTAGAGGCATTCTATCAACAAAAGATAACACATAATAAGAATGATATCAAAAATATAATGCTTGTTCTTCTTTAAAATGATTAAAGAGAAATACTTATTCTTGAAATGCTTAAAGAATAATGCTTTATTTAAGCATTTTTAACAATGGTGATATCTAAAGGTTATGGTATGATGATGAATGTACGATGGATGAATGAATGATGAATGAATGATGAGATGAATAAAGTGGTAAGAAACAACAAGGTAGGTAACGGGATTGCCTTTGTATTTAAGAACAACTTGCCTTAGTACTATACATAGTCAAGATTTGACAAGTGTTTTTATTTATACCACACATCCCGTAGCTAGGTTAAAGCTAAGAACTGAAATTTAAACTAGAAACTGGATGATCATTCCATGCGGTTTTGGAGTTTGATGATGGAGTTCATGAGTTTCTCTATGTCTTCTTGGTGACGAGTTTCCATATCATTAATGACTTCTGCCAATTCAACAATTCTGTAGCGAGCTAAGGAGATCTTATGGTTGGATCCTATTTGCTTTCTCTGGAGTTTAGTGATCTGAGTATGAGCTTGCTGGAGTTCTGCTGCTAAGGCGTCAAAATCACGTTGGATGATTATTGTTCCTTTACCGAGACCTTCGATGCTGTTTTCAATCTGTTCAAAACGTTCAGGAGGGATTTCTTCTAGATAACATTGGATACCCTGAATTTGCTCTTCATGACGTTTGATAGCTGATTTCTGGGAAGTTTCACCAATCTCAAGAGCTTGAGGTTGGGATGGGGTAGATGGAGATAACTGCATTGCTGAAAGAAGTCCTTTTGGGAGAAAGAATTCTTGAGTTTTAGGAGGTATGATATTTGGATGTTGGTTTTTATTGTAGAAAGCTTCTATAACTTCTTGGTATGGATCGTCAGGAGATAGAGTTGATAAAGTTAGTGGGACAATTCCAAATGGATTGGAAGCACTGGAGTAGGTTTTTCCTGGAGAGGCCGGGACATAATCCAGAGAAATTGGAGGAAGATAGTTTGGGAAATTGGAAGAAAAGGCATCCTCCAAATTAGAAATAGGACGATCGGGGGAAGACATCGTTCTGTTAATAACCCAACGATAAATAATATAAGTTATTTATCTAGTAATATAATAGTTATGTACCTTTACATACCATTCCGAAAGATATAGCGGCCACGGAGAATTTCTTGGATGGAAAAAGAATAGTGTTATAGTTAGGTTTAACTTGTTCTCTAATAACGTAGGCTCTTAATACCAAATATTAACACCCCCATTTTTACATTGCCAGCGGAGGTAATCTGGGTATTACTTCAAGGGTACAACAGTTCATAACCTGAGAAAACGATTCAAAAAGAGTTCTATTTTGAAAGTAAGTTATCTTTCATTTATTCATCAGAGTTTGTACAAACGAGAGGTTTCAGAATCTAGAATTACAACATTTTGAATGATAACGGTTTTTCAGCTTCGGTGTCCTCGTCTCTCCGTGCCATTAGTTACATGAGATAAATGATAAAAGTCAACACAAAGGTGAGTGAAATCCATAGGTTTAAGTAATATAATTTGAATGCAAATGCGATATTTGGGTTACGTTGATATACACCCAGTATTGAAAACATAATTTATTATTGCCATTAGCTCATGAATCCGATGCCTTAGGTTATAATGATAATATTGCCCCTGCGGGCACCTTTGCCAAAATACCCGCGTGATTTCTAATGATGTGCAATTGGTTATCGTTACTGGATACACCAACGGGGAGTCCAACCCAAATATATATATTCACAACATTCGCGCTTACTACGGAGAGTAATTAACGGTTCATGATTATGGGGACTTAAAGGCAAAGCAGTTACTTAGGCAATAGTAAATTGAAATAGCATGTAGAAATAATTGCATTCATGTTTATAGCATGTATCCCCCTCGCGGGTTTATAAAATAATTGAAAGCGAGGCTATGAACTCACCTGAACAGTATAGGGAAATTGATAGCTAATGTATAGGGAATGAAAGTAACGGCTTCAACACGCAATCACAGACAACCTGGGTTAATATATGGCAAGTCTTAGTTTGATTGTATATATAAGTTTTTGGATATCGATGTTGGTTTTGATATAAAAATGATCATAACACCGTTCGGGCCATCATAGTTTAGAAGTCATTCAGTAAACGTTTGTGGAGCTAGGGCACTTTAAATCGTAAACCCAACAACTCAGACAAAACGTAGTACCAAGATGAAACTTCTTTTATATGAAAGCTTCCCTAGTATTGTGTATGATATGGATACGGGACATGATTTTTGAAAGCACATCGATGATGAATGATATAAGGATTAGAACATAAGCAGTTTTAAGCATTTTATTCAATATCTGGAGATGTTAAGCACGAGGAGCGTTAATTAAAGTTATGTCTGGTAATGTTTTGAATATGATTTTATACTTTTTCAAAATGTTACATTTTAGACCCTGGGGTTTGGAAAATTGCAAGTAGACCCCTAGGGTTTGCATTTTTACGACTTTGGTCCTTCAACTTTTATTGATATACCAAGTAAACCTTGTACTTTAAAAAGTGACATAATAGACCCCTATAGTTATAACTTTGATAAAATGACACTTTTAGTCCTTTTAGTTATAAGTTTTTGAAATTTACGATATATACCCCTTGCATGGATTATAATTACAAACATGTCCAAATTGCCATGCAAGCTTAATTTAACATTTCAATAGTCATTTATAAGTTATAATAAACTAAAATATGAAGATTTAACACAACATAAGTTTAATTTAACGATTCGTTAAGCTAAAAGGTAAAACGGGTCAAATTAGGGTTTCAAAATGAAAACGCACGGGTTTTAAGGTCAATTTCTTTCATGACTTATCAAAGCACTTATTTTAACATTATATAAGTCTATTAGGATAGATTATAACAATAGTTTAAGTAAAAACATGAAATTAGGGTTTCGGGTGTACGGTTTTGGATCAAAAAGGCATAACACTTAGGTTTTTGAGTTCAAAGCTTTATATTATGATTTTAGCAAGAACATATGAACATTATGACATTACATGAGCAGAATATAAGCTTAGAGAACCTGGTTTGAGCTTATAGCTTGGAAACGGGTCAGAATCGGGACTTTCGGCTTCGTACGGCTAGAGTAACGACTCCCGGGCTTCGTTTCTTGGTTTCTTTTGCTTCCTTTCTGTACTTGAGACTTCTTAAGATCTATTAGAATTCATATTGAGCAAGGAGTTGCTACTATGAAGGGTTATAGAGGAGGAATCAAGATGAATGACAAAGCCATATTCATCTTTTATTGCTAACTGTCTTATTTCAGGTTTAGACGACGGTGTTGCAGCCTCATTCCAGCGAAGTCGGATTCATAAACCACATGCTCATACTCAAGCTTTCAAAGTCAATCATTCAACGTCAAGATAGTTGATTCTAATCTTCCCCACCATCAAAGAGCCTCAAAGTCAAATAAAGAATCATCAATTGGGGAGATTGTTAGACTTATAATCATATGTCAAACAAGAATGTAACAAGTATGAGCATGTTGGTCAAGAGCACAAGTTGATCAAGGAAGTCAAATCAAGATCAAGACAAGACCATAACAAGGCAAAGCATAAACGTCAAACGTCATATCTTCAATGTCATCGGTGGTACAGAGGAGTTTGAAGAAAGAGACCTCAACATTGGGGGAGATTGTTAGCCTTAATTATATTAAGTCAAACAAGAATGTTATCGGTCTTAGAAAGTCAAACTAGGTCTTGTATTATAATAGGCTAGTCAGGTTCAACGGGCTTGGATTGTAATCTAATATTGTCCATGTTTCGGGCTCAAAGCCCAAGTTAAACCAAGCCCGGCCCGTTTAGAAGCCCATACGCCTCACTTAAGGCAAAAGGGTATAAATATCCCTTTACCACACTTGGTGAAGGGTGTTGGTTACATTTTCCCATCACTTGTAACTTCCCATTTTTCTCTAATCTAATATTCCCTTTGTTTCTCTTTCTACTTTCTCTCTCTAAGATTCCATCTTATTTTCTAGCATCTTGGTATAGATTATAGTTGTGTAATGGATTAAAATACATGGGATAACACCCTTGGTTGGTTATTTGGGATTAGGATGGTTTAAAACGAGTAAACGGGTTGAATGAACCAATTAGGTACATTTAGGGTTTCTAGGATATGTTTTACGTACAAGTGAAGTAAAATGATGAAGTAATGATGAAATAATGATTGAATAGGATTGATATGATTGTAAAATAAGCTTTTACAACTTATTTGAGTGTTGGTTTGGGTTTACAATGGATAAAAGCCAAGAAACAGGTCATGGTTTAGAAACTAGCTCGGTTTTAGGGTTTAGGGTTTTGAATTAGGGTTTTGAGTGTAAAAAGATGTATGAAAGTTTATGAATGGGATAATTAGGGTTTACATATTATAAAATGAGTGTAGTAGCTTGCTCACAAGTGATAGTGAAGAGATGAGAATGAAAATGGAGGTAAAACGGCTATTTTAGGGATTGAGCTTAATGACTTATACATTGAGCTTTTAAGGACTTGTACTTTGATTTAAAGAGATTATATATTTCAAATGAGATGTTATATTACTTGTACATATGCTTTAGTAGCTTGTGCATTCACTTTAGGTGTTAACCTTTTCATGAGGTTAGGGTTTAGGGCATCCGATAATGGTTTAAAGCCCGTTTTGATATGATGTTGCAAATGGTACCTTTTAGGAATAATGTACCTTGTAATAATGATATTATGATATTGACTTGACATGTTATGATGTTTGCTTGACATATATGAAGATAGGATTGCCATATGTAGGTTGTTCGAGTCCGTTAACTTGAGTTATGCAGGTTATATTGCATATTGAGTTATTGGCAAAGTAATGTAATGTAATAAAGCGAAAAATTTCCCTGAAAAAGGTGAGTTCATATATAACTGATAGATTGTACATCATCTAACTTAATAGATGGATATTTACATTTATGAAAATTGCGGGTTGTTATAATTAAATTCTCTAGCTAACTTCCCAACCTCGTATTCTGTCGGCTATTGCTGTGACCACTTGGTGAAGTAAACCCGATATACCAACTTAAAAATGAAGTAAAATCCCTTAAATTTGTTACTTAAGCTTACACTATTGTTGATTGAAGAACGATGCAGAAGAAGACCTCTAAGTACCCTATCCTCAACATCAAAAGTATAAGAAGTACAACACCTCTTAAAATTATCCACATCGACATCTACGTGTGACACTGAGTATTACAACGTAAATCCTTTAAGTGATAGTTAACCAGGTATTCAACCAACCACCCCAACTACTGAAAACTAGATAATCCAAGTCTCAATCATAACTGTATACGTTCAAGCAAGTCATCAATCGATAGAGGGGTTTTATGAAAAGAGGTAGAAAGTATAAGGAAGTCTCGATGATGAAATAAGTAGACGCCTTTGTGAAACCCATTTCAATATCAAATAAGGGATACCAAATCAACTCCGTGATCACTTAACATTAAATTCTAAATCCATAGCCTTTTTGACATTTTAGTTAATCTTTAATATAGGATCATTTTAGCATTAAGTGTTGTGTTTGCTTTGGTATTTGTGAAAGGTATGTAAGATTGGTTCTTGACAAAATTGGTTCAATGCCAAAATCAGTTCAATGGCTAAATTGGTACAATGGCAAAATTGGTACACTGACTAAATCGACCAGTGTCTAAATCGGTGCCATGTCTAAATCGGCTAGTGTGTCTATTTCGGTGGAGTGGCAATTCTGGTTGATGGCAAAAGCAGTTAAGTGGCTATTCCGGTGGAATGGCTAAATCGGCTAGGTGTTAATTTCGGTTGAGTGCTTAATCGGCTGATTAGCACAAGTTCAAAACATGAAGTATATTCAAGGCACATGATCGTTAGTGTAAAGAAGATTGTGGTAGATAGAAAGCATGGATATGGCTACTTGAAGAACATTATGGTTAGAAGATCTGATCAGAAAGACTATGAGTTTATGCAATCAAACTTCCCACGTTTGAATCTGAACGATCTAGAATACATGTTCTTCTCAAGGTTCAAGGAAAGATACACCATCTAGATGGCGTTGATGAGCTTGCTCTGATAAATGCTCTACTCCTCTACATTAGAAGAATTGTGATAAAGAAGAGGGTAGAAGATACACAACTTGGGGTAGAAAGTTATAAAACAAAGCTCAACCTGACAAAACCACAGTTCTTTGAAGATGATATTCAGTACAAGTAGCCGTATACTACCATGGGTGATCCAAAAGGAATTTTGTACTTGAAAAAGGAAAATCGAAAGATGCTGATGAGATTTGATGAAGTACATAAGTTCAGTGATGGCACACTTAACAAAGTTAGTAAAAAGCTAAAAGTGATGATTACAGATAATGTTTTGGGATATGATAATGCAAACCTATAAGGTCGAAGTTGGATAGAAAAAGACAAGCAGAGCTCTAATTCGATGAGGAAAAAGATTGAGCAAACATTGCAGGAGCGAAGACAGATGAGGAGATTGGAAAGTGATGTGGTAAGTTTTTATACACTATAAAATATACAATATAATACCACAAGAGTAATTAAGAAAATTCCCTAAGGAAAATTCACTCTTAAAAGATATATATAATATATATAATACGTATATTTAACCGGGAAGTATGATCACCCGGGTCGTTTCCCCAACGACTTGTGAAATTGAAACCACGTTTTAGCTCGGATTATGATTTGAATGAGAGAAAAGATATTTTTGAGTATCTATAACTACTAAATAAAAGCAACAATTAAAATAAACAATTAAAAGCCATTAAACACTTAAACTAATTAACGGGAGCAAATAAAATGCGATAATTAAGCAAATACACTAAAATTAACCCCTAAAAATGCAAACTTAATTTCTAAACCTAAAATAGGACAAAAGAAAATTTTAAGAAAAAGAAAAACATTTTTTTTATTATTTTTGAATTTATTATGAATTAAAAACTATTTTAATCTAATTAAATTCTAAAAAAATAGCAAATTAAGTTCTAAAAATTTAGAAAAATGATTTTTAAACTTAGAAAAGTCTAAAATAACATAAAAACTCAGAAAACTATTTTTAACTATTTTTAAAATTAAAATCCTATTTTTAAACTTAAATTTAAAAGCTCAAAAATGAAAATTAAAATCTAAAAGTGGTGAAATTGATTTTTCTGAATGTAAACCTAAAAGTAATTTTTATAAAACTAAAAACTATTTTTTTGTAATTTTTTGAAACTTTTTTCTATTTTTTATGAATTTTCTAAAATTAAAACCTACGGAAATTCCTAGAAAATTATAAAATAATGGAAAAATTCTCAAAAAATCAGGAAAAGTCCTACTAGCAACAAGGAATAAGAGAAAAATAAAACTAAATAAACAGCTAATCAAATAAGCTCTAAAATAAGCTAGATAAGCTACGGCTTATTATTTATAAAGGAAATGAAAATGTGTACAAGTATTAGATTGTGCAAGATAAGGTTGGATGAGCTATTGAAGCATATTGGTAAGACGTATGGCTTGTGTGAGGGAGGTCGTGGGTTCAAGTCTGGCAAACCCCCATCTTTTTGCACTTTTTTATTTTTTACTTTTAACAAAAACTAAATATCCAAACTTATTAAAAACTTGATTTTAAACAACTTTAAAACTACACTTTTTGTCTGAAAATGACAAATAAGCACTGAAACAGCTTAAGTATAAGTTGTCCACAGGAAGTGAGCTTTTGAGCTCACTTTTGCTTATTTGGACTTATAAGCTTGCACAAGCTTTAAAATAAACTCATTTTCAAAACCAAAAGAAGTCCTAGAAAGCTAATGATGTGCTTAAGCTAAAAATTACAAGAAAACTTAGCTAAAAACACTTAACACCAACTGAATTTGAGGATCAAAACAGCTAACTCAGAATTTACCCCAAAAAGCACAAATTCAAATTAAGCTATTACTCACAAAAAGCTATAAATGATCCCGAGCTTATGAGAACTTAACAACCAACTAATAAACTATGAATTAAATCAATAAAATCAACTCCTACATGCTAATATTTCAAAATTAAAAGCTACTAAATTATTACTACTGTTTTTGACTTTTTGGATTTTTAATGACTTTTAAAACTAAATTCACCTAAGGAAATGAGCTATAAAATGGAAACTAAAGCTTAATCTATCTAAAGCTATATCTAAACTAAAAGCAAACTGAATTTTAAAACCTAAATCTTAAAATTACTAGCTAAAATGAATCAAAAATTACAGCAGTGGTAACTTAGTGTTACTGCTGATGTAAATAGCAAAGGTGCAAGCACAAATGCAGGATACCTTAAGAGGTAATCCTGTACTTAGTCACTCTATTTGAGTGACTCTAAATTCTAATCAAGCAAGAACCAAACCTTAGATGGCTTGGTTCAAATTTTCACAAGTGAAATCACAAGGAAAATTCCCCTGGTGCTGAGACAGATTCAATAAGCCACAAATTCATTATAAGCTCAAACTAACTTATCAATCTTATTTAAAATCTTATCAAATATGCTAATCTAACTAACCAATAAGAAATCTCAAAGTATTTTTGACTTTTAAAGGTCAAAGAAACTTAAACCAAACACTCCTTTAGGAATTGACAGATTTTATAAAACATTAGAATCTAAGATCTAATTATCAAAACCTTATTACCAGTTCTTAAACAACTTATATTAAACTTAATAAACATAAATCAACAACTGAATAAGCTAAATTCTAAGATCTACACTATAAATTACTTATTTTTGGATTTTTAAGCTTTGTATGACAGAAATGAGAACTCTAAGATTTATGACACTTAAGCTAAAACAGATGATGAATAAGTCCTAAGTAACAATATAAATCACAAATAAGCAATAAGAAAGCAGATAAGCACTATTAATAAGCCAATAAGCAAATCTAAGCTAATTAAGAAATCATTAAGCTAAAACTGAAAATTAAAGAAGACTTACAATGAGCCTAGCTAAACAAGGCATGAAATGCTCTTAGAGCTTATTCAACAGCTCTGGCTTATTAGAAATAAGCCAGTAAAGTCCATGGAGGCTCATCCCTTGCTAGCCTCCCTTCCATGAGCTTTTAAGTCCAAATATCAAAAGTAATTAGCTGATTTTAAAGTTTAAAGTAGATTAAAACCTTTATAAGCTCAAATCCAAGCTTATTGACTTGGATTAGATGAGCTAAAATGAGCTTATTATGAGCTTATAAATCATTAACATGAGAATAGAAGCTAAAAAGAGAAGGAAACTTTTTCATTAACTAAATTTGATTACATTAAGTGAAATTTAGGTACAATACTTGAAAACGGAAATGGACAATTACATTAAGCTAAATTAAGCTAAAATTCACTAAATTATCTAAAACTAGACTAGGAAAGGAAGAATGTTTTTGTGTGTGTGAGAGTGAGCCTTTTTATAGCCTGAAGCTGAACCTTCTAGCCCATTTGGCAGTTACAAGCTCCTTTTGATCATGTCCGTATAATCCCACAATCATTGTTGAATCATCTATAGCCGTTGGATTAAATGATATCTCATACGGATTGCCAGCATGGCAATCCGTGATTGAGACATTTGTGTGCTTCTTTTGAGAGTAGAGCTAGTGCAAAAATACCCCTTCCTTGTGTTTTTTTTCTCTTCCAACGTGGCATTCCCTTTGTGGGTTTAGCCAATAGGGTGTCATGAATGACACATAACTCTGCCAACATGTACTTGCTTCCATGAATTACCCATTGTACCCTTTAATTTCCAAAAGCCCCTTGTTTTGATTGTGTGGTGATTTAGGACGATGGATGAATAGTGTTTTACCTTGGCGCCTATTTTATAGCGGAAAAACAAGTTAAAACATTTGAACTTTGAGCTTTTTGCAAGATTGGTCCTTGTAGTTGGTTTATTAAAGGTGTAGTGTAAAAGATTTTTTAAGAAATGACAACAATGGTCCTTGTGGTTTTATAAAAAGGGTATTGGGCTAGGGTTTTGGGCTTTTGTAATGGGCCTTGTATCCGGGTAGGGTTTTTAAGGGTTTAAGGCCCATTTAAGGTTTAAGGGACCTTTTGTGTAACTTTTGGAAACTTGAGGGACTCAAATGGTAATATTGGAGTTTTTTGTCCTTTTATGGTTGACTTTTGTTGACTGAGAATTGACCAAGGGTTGACTTTTCTTGGCTTTAGCTTTGAATCTTTGGCTTCTTTTGTGCTCTTCCGTGTCCCGTGTCCGTGTTTGCCCGTTTTTGACAGTTTTCTTGTGATTTTTATCTTATCCGTACCTGCATACACAAAACATAAAAACAAGCATATATTTGCCATTTTTAGTCTGTTTTGGGTCATTTAGGATCAGTTTTGGTGTTAACGGATATGTGTATTTTACACTTATCAAAAAGCTATGTTGGAGGAAGACGAAAGGAGAACAACGTCAGATTAATTTTAAGGCCTGAGTGACCACCCTAGGGGGAGATTGTTAGGATTCTAGAAAGTGTTGGTCACTTACAGCTATATTATGTTATATGTCATGTTTTGTTATGTACGTTATTTACTTGTAACTTATCCCACATCATCTAACTTAGGAAACTTGTAAAGTCTCTTTAGCTAATAAAGGTAAGACTTAGGAGGAGGATGTAGGTGGTGAAACTTATTAAGACAATTATGCATATTATTTCTCTTAAGCTCTCTCTCTCTCTTTCTCTCTCTCTCTCTCTCTCTCTCACTTTCTTTCTCTCTCTAACTTTTTGCCATCTCTCTCTAGAAAACTCTAAGTGATCTTATGTGTGTTTGATATATATTATATTTCCTACAATTATCTTCATATATACATAAATTAATTGATATGGTGAGTTAAAGAAAGCATGCATGCCTTATAAACACTACTAACGAAACCATTTTTGTTTCATCATAATATATAGGAGATAATGATAGAGATTTATTTAAGCAAACAAAATATAGATGGACCAAATGCTTTCTATTTCATTCATTATATTTCAAAAATGGTGGTTTAACATTTGATCTCTTGCATATACACAGATGAATAAATCAAACAATGAAACACTAGCGAACCAACAAAAATGAGATAACTGACAAAGTGCAAAAGATTGCCAAGGAAGAAATTGAGGTAATGTTTATGTCTACTTCTACAGATTACCATAAACGTTTATATTTTAATAAATTCCTTTGATAGCAAATCGAGAACAATGTTGACGATCTTGATATTCATGAGTTGTTTGAAAAGGAAACATTTATTAATATACTCTTTCATTTTGCTTATCAATGAAAAATCTCATATTCATATTTTTTTGTAAATACCTAATGTTCTTTCCTTATTTTAACTTTAACATGCCCGCAACATGAATATAGCTACCTGTTCGTAGCTTAATGATGTGTGTTAACATGATAAATTCACTAACTAAGATGATCCGGAGGTCGAGAAGGATAAAAGAAATAAGTTGCCATGTTTATTAAGAGAGAAAAGTAGAGAAGGAAAGATGTGCACGTTTCTAGAGAGAAAAGTTAAACACACACACTTATTACACAAAATGATTATCTTCACCCCTCCATGGCAGTATAAAGGGGGTTATATAGGCCTTGACACGCCACACTATACTATATTGACATTTCTAGTCCTTGCGTATCATGCCTATATTATATCTATTGTAATTCCATATAAGTCGACATATTTTAAGGCCAACAATCTTCCCCCCAATATGTGGACATACGGAATTACTTACAATGTTCCTAACAAGTACAAATAAAAATAAAAATAAAGTCTTCCAAAGCGCTTCTAATGCTAAAGATGACGTCTTTGTCTTCTAGTCTTGATACTTATACTCCAGCTTGGATCTTCTGTGTCTTTATTTGTACTGGAACCATTGTAGTATGCATGAGTTGGATTAACATACTCACAAATCATGCAGCATGTCTTGAAAAGCTTATTTCATAAAATCCTTTTTGGCGAAGTTTTTGAATCTGCTTCCCCTTAAAAAAACATCCGTATCTTGAGCAGATTCTGAAACTTTGATGTAGCTCGGACGATCTTCTAACATTGACATTTAAAGTGCACAGAGGAATTTTGTAGAAGAACCAACCAACTACACCAACTAATACTGCTACCTATAATGTATCATGACATTTGGTCTTGGTGAGTATCCGTTCAGGGGTACATGCGAGAAATCAGCAACAAATCTTCTCACGTATGTAGAATACTTCCCACAAACCATACTATTTAAAGTAGTATAAACTACTTCCCCTTGGAATTTGACCTGATTACATCAAAGTACATGTTTTCCCCCATGATGGTTTCGAACTCTCAGAAGCATCATTGACGTGTGCGACCATATACTCGAGAAGTTCTTATCATAAGCAACAATCTTGAAAAGTTATGAAATACATTGAAGAACTTTGAAAGATTTTACTTAGATTATGAAATACCATTGACATCCTTTAGCTTTAAAGATCCTGTGAGAAATGCTGAATACATCTCAACCATTAAACTCCATGGCTAACTTACCAACCTCGTATTCTGTTGGCTATTTCTGTGACCACTTGGTGAAGTAAACCCGATATACCAAACTTGAAAATGAAGTAAAATCCCCCAAATTTGTTACTTAAGCTTACACTATTGCTAATTGAAGAACGATGCAGAAGAAGACCTCTAAGTACCCTATCCTCAACATCAAAAGTATAAGAAGTACAACACCTCTTGAAATTATCCACATCGACATCTACGTGTGACACTGAGTACTAAAATGTAACTCCTTTAAGTGATAGTTAACCAGGTATTCAACCAACCACCCTAATTCCTGGAAACTAGATAATCCAAGTCTCATTCATAACTGTATACGTTCAAGCAAGTCATCAATCGATAGAGAGGTTTTAAGAAAAGAGGTAGAAAGTAGAAGGAAGTCTCGATGATGAAATTAGTAGACGCCTTTGTAAAACCCATTTCAATCTCAAATAAGGGATACCAAATCACCTCCGTGATCACTTGACATTAAATTACAAATACATAGCCTTTTTGACTTTTTAGTGAATCTTAATATAGGATCGTTTTAGCATTAAGTGTTGTGTTTGCTTTGGTGTTTATGAAAGGTATGTAAGATTGGTTCTTGACAAAATTGGTTCAATTCCAAAATCGGTTCAATGGCTAAATCGGTACAATGGCAAAATTGATACACTGGCTAAATCGACTAGTGTCTAAATTGGCGCCATGTCTAAATCGGCTAGTGTGTCTATTTTGGTGGAGTGGCAATTCTGGTTGATGGTAAAAGCGGTTAAGTGGCTATTCCGGTGGAATGGCTAAATTGGCTAGATGTCAATTTTGGTTGAGTGCTTAATCGGCTGATTGGCACAAGATCAAAACATGAAGTATATTCAAGGCACAAGATCGTTAGTGTAAAGAAGATTGTGGTAGATAGAAAGCATGGATATGGCTACTTGAAGAACATTGTGGTTAAAAGATCTGATCAGAAAGACTATGAGTTTATGGAATTAGACTTCCCACGTTTGAATCTGAACGATCTAGAAGACATGTATCTTCTCAAGGTTCAAGGAAAGATACACCATCTAGATGGCGTTGATGAGTTTGATTTGATAAATGCTCTACTCCTCTACATTAGAAGAATTGTGATAAAGAAGAGGGTAGAAGATGCATAACTCGGGGTAGAAAGTTATGAAACAAAGCTCAATCTGACAAAACCACAATTCTTTGAAGATGCTATTCAGTACAAGTAGCCGTATACTACCATGGGTGATCCAAAAGGAATTATGTACCTGAACAAGGAAAATCAAAAGATGTTGATGAGATTTGATGAAGTACATAAGTTCAGCGATGGCACACTTAACAAATTTAGTGAAAAGCTGAAACTGATGGTTAGAGATAATGTGTTGGGATATGATAATGCAAACCTATAAGGTCGAAGTTGGACAGAAAAAGACAAGCAGAGCTCTAATTCGATTAGGAAAAAGATTTAGCAAATGTTGCAGGAGCGAAGACAGATGAGGAGATTGGAAAGCTAAGTTGGAGGAAGACTAAAAGAGAACGACGTCAGATTAATTGTAAGTCTTGAGTGACCACCCTAGGGGGAGATTGTTAGGATTCTAGAAAGTGTCGGTCACTTACAGCTATATTATGTTATATGTCGTGTTTCGTTATGTACGTTATTCACTTTTAACTTATCCCACATCGTCTAACTTAGGAAACTTGTAAATTCTCTTTAGCCAATAATGGGAAGACTTAGGAGGAGGATGTGGGTGGTGAAACTTATTAAGACAATTATGCATATTATTTCTCTTAAGCTCTCTCTCTCTCTCTCTCTTTCTCTCTCTCTCTCTCTAACTTTTCGCCCTCTCTCTTTAGAAAACTATAAGTGGTCTTATGTGTGTTTGATATATATATTATATTTCCTACAATTATCTTCATATATACATTAATTAATTGATATGGTGAGTTAAAGAAAGCATGCATGCCTTATAAACACTAATAATGAAACCATTTTTGTTTCATCATAATATATAGGAGATAATGATAGAGATTTATTTAAGCAAACAAAATATAGATGGACCAAATGCTTTCTATTTCATTCATTATATTTCAAAAATGGTGGTTTAACATTTGATCTCTTGCATATACACAGATGAATAAATCAAACAATGACACACTAGCGAACGAACAAAAATGAGATAACCGACAAAGTGAAAATGATTGCCAAGGAAGAAATTGAGGTAATGTTCATGTCTACTTCTACAGATTACTAACTTTTATATTTTAATGAATTCCTTTGATAGCAAATCGGGAACAATGTCGACGATCTTGATATTCACGAGTTATTTGATAAGGTAACATTTATTTATATACTCTTTCATTTTGCTTATCAATGAAAAATCTCATATTCATATATTTTTGTAAATACCTAATGTTCTTTCCTTATTTTAACTTTAACATGCCCGTAACATGAATATAGCTACCTGTTCGTTGCTTAATGATGTGTGTTAACATGATAAATTCACTAACTAAGATGATCCGGAGGTCAGGAAGGATAAAAGAAATAAGTTGCCATGTTTATTAAGAGAGAAAAGTAGAGAGGGAAAGATGTGTGTGTTTCTAGAGAGAGAAGTGGAACACACACACTTATTACACAAAATGATTATCTTCACCCCTCCATGGAAGTATGGAGGGGGTTATATAGGCCTTGACACGTCACACTATACTATATTGACATTTCTAGTCCTTGCGTATCATGCCTATATTATATCTATTGTAATTCCGTATAAGTCGACATATTTTAAGGCTAACAATCTTCCCCCAATATGTGGACATACGGAATTACTTACAATGTTCCTAACAAGTACAAATACAAACAAAAATAAAGTCTTCCAAAGCGCTTCTAATGCTGAAGATGACGTCTTTGTCTTCTAGTCTTTATACTTATACTCTAGCTTGGATCTTCTTTGTCTTTATTTGTACTGGAACCATTGTAGTATGCATGAGTTGGATTAACTTCCTCCCAAATCATGCATCATATCTTGAAAAGCTTACTTCATAGAATCCTTTTTGGTGAAGTTTCTGAATCTGCTTCCCCCCAAACCAACATCCGTATCTTGAGCAGATTCTGAAACTTTGATGTAGCTCGGACGATCTTCTAACATTGACATTTAAAGTGCACAGAGGAATTTTGTAGAAGAACCAACCAACTACACCAACTAATACTGCTACCTATATTGTATCATGACATTTGGTCTTGGTGAGTATTCGTTCGGGGGTACATGCGAGAAATTAGCAACAAATCTTCTCACGTATGTAGAATACTTCACACAAACCATACTAATTAAAGTAGTATAAACTACTTCACCCTAGAAGTTGACCTGATTACATCAAAGTACATGTTTCCCCCATGATGGTTTTGAAACTCTCAGAAGCATCATTGACGTGTACGACCATATACTCGAGAAGTTCTTATCATAAGCAACAATCTTGAAAAGTTATGAAAGACATTGAAGAACTTTGAAAGATTTTACTTATACTGTGAAATACCATTGACATCCTTTAGCTTCAAAGATCCCGTGAGAAATGCTGATTACATCTCAACCATTAAACTCTCTGGCTAACTTACCAACCTCGTATTCTGTCGGCTATTGTTGTGACCACTTGGTGAAGTAAACCCGATATATCAAACTTGAAAATGAAGTAAAATCCCCAAAATTTGTCACTTAAGCTTACACTATTGTTGATTGAAGAACGATGCAGAAGAAGACCTCTAAGTACCCTATCCTCAACATCAAAAGTATAAGAAGTACAACACCTCTTGAAATTATCCACATCAACATCTACGTGTGACACTGAGTACTACAATGTAAATCCTTTAAGTGATAGTTAACCAGGTATTCAACCAACCACCCCAACTATTGGAAACTAGATAATCCAAGTCTCAATCGTAACTGTATACGTTCAAGCAAGTCATCAATCGATAGAGGGGTTTTAAGAAAAGAGGTAGAAAGTAGAAGGAAGTCTCGATGATGAAATAAGTAGACGCCTTTGTGAAACCCATTTCAATACGTTTTAGTGAATCTTTAATATATGATCGTTTTAGCATTAAGTGTTGTGTTTGCTTTGGTGTTTGTGAAAGGTATGTAAGATTGGTTCTTGACAAAATCGGTTCAATGCCAAAATTGGTTCAATGGCTAAATCAGTACAATGGGAAAATCGATACACTAGCTAAATCGACTAGTGCCTAAATCGGTGCCATGTCTAAATTGGCTAGTGTGTCTATTTCAGTGGAGTGGCAATTCTGGTTGATGGCAAAAGCGGTTAAGTGGTTATTCCGGTGGAATGGCTAAATCAGCTAGGTGTCAATTTCGGTTGAGTGCTTAATCGGCTAATTGGCAATTTCGATAGAGTTGCTAAATCGGCTGATTGTCAATTTCGGTGGATTCATATGCACAAACCGGCTCCTTCAAACTTTTTCTGAAAACTAACTTTTAAAACACCTAAAAGATGCACTTTTAAATGTTTTTTGTTGATTTCTTTTACAAAACTAAGTATTACAAGGCAAGATCTAACATAAAGTAACAAACTTTAAGGTTTTTATGACCATAAATTTTTGTACTTTTTGGATCGAGTATGAATACCTAAAATACACTAAATAAGCCACGAAATACTTGTACAAATTAGCTAGAAACATTAGAAAGAAGAAAGTTTTAAGCTTTTGTACAAAATAACCATCATCCAAACATACCCGTGGCTTTTTAGCATAAAATAAGGCACGAAATAAGCCACAGACACCTCAAATAAGCAAACCACAAAACACGAAATGCCCCTGGTTAGCTCTGATGCCAATTGTTTAACATGATAAATTCACTAACTAAGATGATCCGGAGGTCGGGAAGGATAAAAAAAATAAGTTTCCATGTCTATTAAGAGAGAAAAATAAAGAGGGAAAGATGTGTGTGTTTCTAGAGAGAGAAGTGAAAGACACACACTTATTACACAAAATGATTATCCTCACCCCTCTATGGAAGTATGGAGGGGGTTATATAGGTATTGACACGCCACACTATAATATATTGACATTTCTAGTCCTTGCGTATCATGCCTATATTATATCTATTGTAATTCCGTACAAGTCGACATATTTTAAGGCTAACAATGTGAATCGCACTTCTAATATAATAATAAGAAAGGCAAACCTGGTGAGATGGAAAGGGAATGATTTTATTGTAACCGATAGTTTAGATAAAAAGGCATTTTCGATTACGATGATGATACTCTTAATGATATTTTTTAATGTTTATTTTTGATGATGAATATAGCCTTGCCCTATTATGCATGATATTTACTCTTAAATAAAAATTCTTCGAACGTTCTTGTACAAATTATTGTTGACTTGGTCTCAATCTCCATAGTCAATAAAAAGTAATCAAGGTAATCAAGTTTTCGTGTTTAGCCGGAACAACATTTTTTGTTTGAATTATAAAGATGATAAAGAGGAAGATGCTATCTTTTATAAAAGTTTAGTTGTTTTCATGACGTATTATTTGTTTTCTCTAAGTTTACACGTACTTTTTTTAGGTTCATTTTGGTTTTTGCTCAGTTCAATCATAGATTGAATTATGGTATTAATGGTTATTTGGTTAAATTCATTATGAGATAGGTGTCTCAATTAATAAATGCAGTTTCTCAATAATGTTTGTAGATTATATAATCGTTAGACCCGCGCAATGTACGAGTATTGCACTAGTTATCATCACCATAGCCTCCTCCAAACCACCCACATTAACCACTACTAAACCCCATCAAAACAACTGCACCGTCACAACACTCACATAATTTAGATGTAGTCATTCCACAAAAACACAAAGTGTCTCTACATCATTCACCACTTAGACCACCAGTCGCCACCATCGTATCGCTGTTACCACATAATGGTAGCCTTCCAAAAATAAAAGTTACACATTAATCAAACGAGTTACCTTTACAAAGTTCCTCTTTGTTAGGAATATTGTAATAGATAGTTACTACTAGTAGGTATGTAGTTCCTACTGGTAGAGTAAAAGTTCCTGCTGATAGGTATGTAGTTCCTACTGGTAAGGATAATGTTATAGTTAGTGCTGGAAGATCATAAGTTATTCCTGCTGGTAGAACAATATTAGTCCTGGTAGTATTATGTTTACTCCGAGTTGATAGTATAGTTAGTTAGTGATAAGGATATGCATGAGATATCCTAGGAAGTGATAATACTTATCTCTTTAGCGAGTCTTAGGTAACAGGTTGTTAGGGTTTCATGAGTATTTAAGAAACCGACGGTCATAGATGAAAGAGACGACCGAAAAACACTTTTATTGTTAATAGAAAAGATCCATAGAGGATCATTGTTTGAGTAATTCTTCTTCTTTATGTAACACCCCTAAAAAAATGACAACGCAGCGGAATACCACTTGGGGTGCTACTTCATAATACACAGTGCTAGATACAAGAGAACGACCTCTAAACGTGTCATTTGTAAAACAATCTCGTTGATTTTCTAAAATCAAAATAATAGTTGTCTCATAATTGCATCACAATGAAAAGCTTGAAAGCGACAAAACGAGATTTGATCCTTTATAGAAATCCAATTATGAAATCTTGTCAATTTAGACTCCAATGCACATCAGATAATCCAAGCATTTAATTCACCTAAGAAAAACATGCTTAAAAATGTCAACATAAAGTTGGTGAGTTCATAGGTTTTTGTAAATATAAACGTTAGTTCCAATAATTGTATCTGCCCACTGTATCATTACAGCGTCATATAAAAACGTTTAGTGACTACTGTCTCCCTACAGTATCATAAAATAATTGTGTGACCATTTAAATCCTTAAAGGTCCTTCCAAAATGTACGTATGATTTTTAGAAATCAATTAGTTGTAAAATATGCAAGACCATTTCTATCCCCAAATAGTCTCAAAATGTACGTATCAAAGTTGGATCACAAATATCCTAAGTGAAAGTATGTATTCAAGTGTGTATAAACCCATGATTACTATTACTCTAAGTTCATGAACGTGACGTAGAACTTATTTTGTATGCCACTTTATTCAAGGCATAGTAAGAGTGTACCCATCGTAGGTGTCCCCTCCAAGAACACCCGGGCATTTCTGAAAATATTCATGTGTATGTAATTGTTGGCCCTGAAGACTCAACCAATCGTGTTCCGACATGTTATAACGTTCGTTTCCGGTGATAGCTAATCACCCGAACGGGGATTGTCAATCCCGAATAGATCTATTTCATAACATTCGCGCTCACCCTCCAAGTGATTTACAGTTCTTGAACCTAAGCTAATCGTAATCTTTAAAGTATAGTATGCGTTTACGTTCCAAAATTAAGCCAAGTATTGTATCTCCTCGCGAGATATATAAATGAGTATGTAAACCAAACAGGTAATCAACCATGTAAATGCCTTTGTAAACATGTATGCAAACGAGTTGTAAATGAGCACGTAACGTGTTTAAATCGAACACGTAATTGAATTTGTAACAAGCTGTTCTCACCCCATAATATATAAAACATTTATCCAAAAACGGTAAAAAGGGAAAAAACAAGAAAAAAAATGGGGCTATGAACTCACATTGATGATGAAGAACGATTGAGAGATGGCATTATATGCACAAACACGGAACGGATGGACGAAGCGGCTCGATCGAGAATTTTCAACTATCTTTCGGCTTAAGATCCACTGGCCTAGATAATATATTGGTTCCCGATGAATAGTCACACATCAACGCGACCATTGATAAGATTAGATTTAACGTTGTAATGGTTTGGTGGTTGGTTAAATAATAAATTAAAAAGTGAAAAGCTAATGTTTTTATATATTCCTTATTTAACTACATATGGAAAATAACCCTTATATAACTCATACCGTGAGTTATACAATAAATACAAACAATCTGAGGATTAGTGTGACGTATATAATGCTTTGCAAGTATTATATAACAAGTGCGAGTAAAATAATTAAACCAATTAGTTTGACTCGTTTTCTGAAATCACCACTTAATTAAATAAAAAGTTCTTGTATAAACGTAATCGTACGTTTTAAGATTACCAATTAAGTTAAACGATGTTTATAAAGCTTTTACAACAATTATTATGTTATCCTCTTACTGACAATTATAAATTATAAAATAATATTTTATAAGTTTATATTTCGTTTCCTCGACAGGTCGTGTCTAAAATAGTTATCTCATCGCGAAAGTATAGTTTTCGTTCGTTTATCCTGTTACTGTATAATACAATTTATTATATAATTTAGTCCCTTTTATCGGTTTCTGAAATAATAGCAGTTTTAGTGAACCATTAATTTATTATAGAATTTTATATAAATTGCTTATTTGAATTTCCCGTTTATATAACGTTTTCCATTTTTGCAAAACCCGACGTTTTTCCCTTAATCAATATATGATGAAATTATTCGCTTTCTAATATTTCCAATGTCTGCGTGTTCCAGATATAATATATATATGTTATTATTTTATATCTAAACAAAATAATTAATTTAATTTATTTAACCATTATAAACCACCAATGTATATATCCTTTTTTTTTAAATTATAAAACCTTGTAATATTTTTATTAATCAATTTTACATTAACAAAAGAACCCTTATAGAAACTGCTCACCCAAACGCGTTCTTGTATGGCCGTTTTGCCAAAACCAACACCCCTATTTGCTTGCCACTATACAAACGCAGCCTATTTTGTGTCGCTGTCCCAAACAGCCCATTCGCCAGTTTAATACCCACAACCACAAACAACCCTATATTTGTCACTAATAACTCAAACGCCCTCAACGTTTGACACGAAACCAACGCACCCTGTTTAATTTCTACAAAACCAAAAACATCCTTTGGCTGTCCAACAGCCAAACGCACCCTTACGTTTTCTGTTTCAGCCAAACGCACCCTTATTGGCGATTCATGGGGACAACCCAACGCACCATGGTTGTTATAACCTAAACCAAACACGCCCTTTTTCGGTTGTTTGGCAGCCAACCCAAACACACCTCCCCCGGCTGTGTTCGCAGCCAAACCCGAAATAAACGCACCCACGTGGTTGCTAAACATCAAACCAAACGCACCCCTTGGCGTTTCTGTCTAAACCAACCCGATACCACTCCCCCGACTGTCTAACAGTAACACCGACGCGAAAACCAACCCAACCTTATAGTGGTTGATGAACACCACCGACACACCCTCGTGGTGACTCTTGCTGCCACCCAAACGGACGCACCCCCTTGGTGCTTATCATAACCAAACGCACCCTTGAGGTGTTATAATAAACCATAACGCACCATTGGTGCCTGCGGTAGCCAACAAAACTCCTCTTGCGTGTTAGGACAACCACACCCCTCCCCAGCTGAAAACAATAAACCGGACGCACCCTTGTCATTGCTTGGAACCAAGAACCAAACGCACATTGATGGTGCTGATATGAAAATCAAACGCACCTTGTACGGCTGCCAGGCGCAAACTAAACACGCCCTATGTGGCTGCTACCCAACAACATAAACGCCCCCTTTGGCTGTGAACGAAACGCACCCTTGGTGCTAATATAAAAGCCAAACGGACCCTCGTTGATGCTAGCTGAAACCACAGAAAACGAACCCACCCTTATGGTGGTTTATACAAATCAAACGCACCCTGGTGGTGAGGAGTGGTGGTGCGACGGTGGTGGTGGTCGCGGCGTGGAGTGGGGAGGCAGTCGGAGGGGTGAGCGGCGCGTGGAGGCGCGTGACCATGTGGGTTGGGTAGATCGGAAGAAGAGGAAACTTTTTGAAACTCACCGGAAAACTCCGCCGGAAAAGTTTTCTGGCGACGGCGCGGCGGCGGTGGCCGGAATGGTCGCCGGAGATGGTGGTGGGGCGGTGGCCGGATAAAAGGGGAGGGAGAGAGTAGTGATGTGGGTGTGTGTGTGTTTTATTTGTATAAATGAAATAAATATATATAATTTTATATATATATTAAAACTTTAAATCAAAAGTGACAAGTTGAAATAGTCCAGGGTTCGTTTTGTAACTTTTTGGTAAAACTTCGATACGTATCGGTTGGGATGTTTGAGAACTTAAACGGATGCATTCAACTCTTGAAAACTTGCTCATTGTTTTACCGAATCATTTTTCTGATAAAAATGAGTTTGATCTTGATATGTTTCATAAATATTTTATACAATTTAATAAAATATCTGTTATTCATTTTGTGAACCGTTTCGCCTTGTCCGAAATAAAATTGGATTTCAACTCGAGTATTCGCGTTATCCACAACGCTTTTAATTAAAATGATGACTAATTTATTTAATATTTTTATTAAATAAATACTGATAATTAAAAACAATTTAATTGTTTTTGTGTGTCCGCGTTGTATATTGTTCAAAAAATGTTTGCGGTGCTGTTTTAGCCCCTTTCGGCTCGTTTCCAGGTCTCGGGAAAAACTGAAAAGTTGTCAGGAATGTCGTTTCACATCGAATTGCTTTAGGGTCCGAGCTGTGAAAACGTGATTTAGATGGTTGTTTTTGTAAGTCAAGCCAGACCTAAAAGTAAAAGGGTAAAATAGTTATCTAAAAATCCGAAAATTCTCGGATGTTACACTTTAACTCTGTTGTTTATATTCCGCGTAAACAATAGTTTAATTTGTTATAGTCTCTCTTAGAGTTGCTTGTGATTACATAAGTACTCTACAACCTTAACAGGCTTGAAGATCTATCTAGGGCTGGACCTACAAGTGGTATCAGAGCCTAGTTAGAGAGCCTTTATTAAAGAAAGTTTACTAATCTCACTCATAAAACTTCACCAATTCCTTCACCAACATTCTCTATGCCATCACCATCACAAACATTCTCTTTCCCATCAACATCTGAACCTGTGTTCTCTGTGTCAACCTCTGAACCAGCATTTGAATCTCCAAACTCTCAAACCTCACAAAACACACAGTCTCAGCAGCAATTCCAACAATATCACACAACCACTGTCTCAAACAATAATGCAAAATTTCCTTACTTAAAGAAGGATGAATATGAGACGTGGGCCATGAAGATGGAGTACTGGATAATGAACAGTGATCACAACTTGTGGAACATTGTTCTAAATGGAAACAGCAGGAAAAAGACAGGAAGAGATCCAAAAGGAAATATTATGATACTTCCTCCTGTTTCTGTTGAGGAACACATTGTTGTTCAAAGAGAGACAAAAGCAAGAACAATATTGCTTCAGTCTCTTCCTGAGGATCACATGGCTGATTTTCATCATCTTTGTTGATGCAAGGGACATCTGGTTGGCTGTCAAAGCCAGGTTTAGAGGTAATGATGAGTCCAAGAAAATGCGGAAATCTATGCTGAAGCAGGAGTTTTCGGAATTTAGGGTATCTGAATCAGAGGGTCTGCATAAGGGCTATGACAGGTTTCAAAAGATATTGAGTCAACTTAATCAGATGCAAGCTAAGCCAGACAATGAAGATTGTAACATGAAGTTTCTTAGAGCACTTCCACCTTCTTGGTCACAGGTGGCCATCACTCTTAAAAACAATGGGTAGGTTTGATTATCTAAGCTGGACGATTGTAGAACAAGCTTAGACCCTTGAATTGATGTGAAGGGTGGCTAAAGTTTTTGATTCAAGGGTACTTCTGCTCCTACCATTCAGCTTTAATAGAGCTGCTAGCACTAATTCAAAGATGTCATATGCTGATTACAAATCAGTCACCTTCAATCACTTTTAAACCACTGTTCAATTAAGTGCTGATGCTTATAGCAATGTGATTGGAAGTGTTTCTCTCATTCCTTTGGTTGCTGAAAGTGATCCACAACTCAGCAGATCACTTATGAGGATTTTGATCAGAATTAGAAAATTGGATCTTGGAGGAATAAGACATCAATTGGCAAATGGGCAAGCTTTCTGTTAGGAAATTAACAGATTTGAAAGAAAGCTAGAGAAAGATGAAGGTTTAATAACAGGGATGCTGCTAGGTTTTGAAAAGAAGAAGGTCAAATGGCTATATAGTTGTCAGGTTGGGTCACTTTGACTAGGGGAATGTACATAGAAGCAGTAGGATTTAAAGATAAGTA
Organism: Tanacetum coccineum; assembly: GCA_026074375.1. Taxonomy (NCBI): domain Eukaryota; kingdom Viridiplantae; phylum Streptophyta; class Magnoliopsida; order Asterales; family Asteraceae; genus Tanacetum; species Tanacetum coccineum. The sequence goes on from BQNB010013641.1 coordinate 55,574, forward strand.
CTCTGCATCAGATTAAGGGGCTGGATAAGTCTGAAGAACCCCTAGGCCTTGTTGTATGTGATTCAATGTTAAAACTGGTCAGAAGCATGATGGTGTAGATGAGGAAAAAGGTGCTGCCACAAGTATATAGGATGATTGCATGTGAGATGATGAATGATGCTGGCTGGTGATGCTTCTGGTGATGTTTCTGATGCTGCTGCTGAATTTGCTCTTATGGGTTTATCTTCTCAGGTACATACTTGCCCTTTTGGTTGTGAACATAAATATGCAGAACTTAAAAAGGATTTTGATAATTTAGAAGTTCAATATAAAGATTGTTATATCCAGGTTCAAGCATATAAAAATACATTACAAACCTTAGAACAACAGAAGGCATGGTACCAAAGCAATCAATTATAGGTCCACAGACGCCCTTAGGTCTTGAACAATGAGGATGTGTATGGTTCATTTTGGAGGTTCAGTTTATGCTATAATTCTTGATTGGAAAAGTTACACGCTCTTTACAAATATTTTGGGGGGCATATGATACCATACAGTTCATGATATGATTATTGAGGGAAAAGAATAATTTTTTTTCCCATAAGCATTGAGTGGTTATCTGGTTGATCCGTTGAGCTCTCTGAGTCATATCGGCCATTGCATGTGAGCGACTGCATATATTGGACTACACGAATTATACAAGACAATTTTATTAAATGTTATTGTAATAGGCATGTCTTTTTCGCACTGAATAGGAGATTTGATCTATGTTACTGAGTTCAAGATTCAAGAGATGGTAAATATACTTTTATAGGGGGAAGCTTATTGTTGATATTTTTACCCTTAACCCATCTACATGCATCACTGAGATGCGTTTACGAGTAGCACAGACCCATATTAGATGATTTCAAACAAGGGAGAAGAACTTATGATTTGTGTTATTATTGTGATGACATGTTTTACCATTTGTTTATTCCATACTGGTTGTTGTAATATCAAATAGGGAAATTTATGGGAATTACAGATTTGATGATTACAAAACCACCATTTTGCAGAATGAAGAAAGAGAACAATCTGGGACTTTAGTATGTATTATTTAGTTAGCTTAGTAGTAAGCAGGGTTGGGCTGGGGAACCTAGTCCCTTCGATGATATAAAGAGGGTAGGCACCTAGGTTTATGAAAAATGGGAGATACAATGTAAACCAAAGGTGTGTGTGTGTTCTCTAGGCGTCATGTCCTATAAGGCGCCTATGTAGGTTAGCTAGCTTATTAGTAGCTTATTAATAGCTTATTAATAGTATAGTAAGTCTTGTATCCTGATCAAATACAAATGAAATGCTTCATCTTTATTAGAAAAACCTTGGTCTTAATTATGATTGTTTTAATTGTTATGATATCCTAGATGAGTCAGATCCTTTGACTCAACACTCTTCGACTTTTTGTATACAAATCGTCCTTTTTTCTGAATTTGATAAGAGTGAAAATCGAGGTCATGGTTAATGAATTTGGTTGGAATGTCATTGCATTATTTTTTTTGGTGTTATTAAATGAGGATTACTCGTGTTGGAATTAAAGATAAATTCCATATTTTTGATGTAATAATATGATTGATAAAGATTATGATCAATGTGCATAATAGAAAATAGTATAAGGACTACTATTGTAATTTATTTTTACTTAGCATAACTTTAAGTATAAATAAATGCCACCAAAATGATGTAATCACCCACACCATTTTATTTGTGTCAATACCAAGTGGAAAAAGGAATACAAACACTCTCTCTCTCTCGAATTCACACACACTTTCTCTCTCTATACACGCACACTATTAAACCTTAATTCACACACACTACATCTATCAATCAAGATCATTTCATCCAATATGTGATATCAAGAGCCAACGATTACGGATTAGTGTACATTTCACGTGTTTGTTAGTGTTTTTGAGATCGAGATCGTGTTGTAGAGCTTATTCTCGTGCTTATCCGGCTTATTCTAGCTTATCTTCGTGCTTATCCGAGCGTATTCAAGCTTATTTTGTGTTGTTTTCGTGGGTTTATAGCTTATTGGAGATTATTTTTTTGTTGCTTATATTTTCATGACTTATCTTCGTGGCTTATTTGGTTATAAAAAGCTCACGTCACCAGGGGCGGAGCCAGGATTTTAAGTTAAAGGGGGCCAGTTTAACGTAAAACTATAGTAAAAATTATTACTCAATGATGCATCAATGGTTTTTGTTCTTTAAACCATGGTTTAGCCTAACACCATAATGTTTAGAGGGGGCCGATTGCATAGATTATTAAGATACTAGCTATTGGATTGAATAATTAATGAATAAAGTGGGTTGATTAGGAGTGACTCAGAACCCATTAGTCACCCTACTAGCTCCGCCTTTGCGTCACATCCGAACCTTCAAAAAAAATATACCTCAAGCTATGTCCAGCGAATTAGTTATATAAATCAAACCAGCAAAGCATGCTTTAAGTACTACGAACGAGAAGGTTCAAGACAACTAGCTTTATAGCACAGTTAGTTAGAGGGGTGGTTTTAAGTGTTTGTCCTCAAGGTTGTGTGTTCGAATCCCACCTTCGGCGTATAATTTTTAATATTGTAGCAGGTTCACCGACCCAGTTCACCGAACGTTGACAGGTCACCGAACAAGGGGTCACCGAACCTAGGCGGTTCACCGAACCTGTTTATTGAACCGGTTCATCGAACCATTAACCGAATCAGGTCAAATAAAATGAATTTCAGAATTTGTCCTTCACTTGCAACATTATACTGTATATCAAAACTGATAAAAAAGGACGACGTTTTTGTGTCACCCAGAAAAAAAGCCTACCAACGGCCCAACATAAAAGAAAAGAACTATTTACCGGCCCAACAAAAGAGAAAAAAAAAGAAATTTACAAAAATGACCCTCAACTTTTAACTATTTACGACTTCTTTATATAACAAACTTTATTCATCAAATATATAACACAGATCCACCGATTCATCCAGATCGAAAAATACCAGCAGAAAGATCTTTGAATTGCGAACAAAACGAGCTCAATATTGCAATGCTTTTGACATACGCACGATTTTATAAAAAAATGTTGAAGCTTAATATAATTAGAAAAAAAGAAAATTAAAAAAAACGTACCCTCAACTTTTAACTATTTACAACTTTTTTATATAATAAACTTTATTTATCAAATATATAACACATATCTACCGATTCATTCAGATAAAAAAATATCCACGGAAATATATTCGAATTGCGAACAAAAGGAACCCAATATTGCAATGCTTCTGACATACGTACGATTTTATAAAAAATGTTGAAGTTTAATATAATCTATATTTTTTTGCCATTTACGACCTAAAAGTCGTTCGCTCGCCCAAAAATCCAAGTCACACCGTTTCCGTCTTTCAAGCCCCATTAACGTTTATGAACTTTAATAAGTAAATAATTTAGTATATGATTTCAGGTACATGTCATACCATATAAATATAAATGCCACGTACTTTGTTAACTAAATGACAAATACTCATTCAAATTCCATAATTGTTAAAAAAATGCTCAGTTAGATAAAATACATGTGTTGCATACAAGTCAGCCCCGTTGCAACGCGCGGACACATTTCCACTCAATATTTATCCGAAATTGATTCACCAAAAATTATGTCTCGCGGCAACGCGCGAGCTATTTTGCTTGTTATTTACATAGCTATTACTTGTTAATTGTATTATATAATTCTACGGGCTTCTATTGGACTGATATAAGGACTTGGGTTGTTTTAGTTTGGGAAAGGCCCGAAATTAGTTGAAGTTGTGTTGTGATGTGGATTGGCTGTAATGTTATAATAATCACTTGGGCCGAGACAGTTTTTAAACAAGATACAAAGTTTAGAGCTGAATTTTTGTTATAGAAGTATCATTTTGGTGTACGGTTTTAATACGGGTGGATAATTCGAGAGTGATTCTTATTTTTGGTTGAATTTTTAGATTTGTCCATCATGTATATGATTAGTTGGGATAAGTTGAGTCTCGAATCGTATAAAGCAAAGTGTGAAAAACTTGAGAAAGAAAACAAAAAATATATAATCACTTTTTCTTCGCTTTATCATAATGACTGACAATATACGAAAAAGATTCAAGAACAAGAAGATTCTCTTGACACGATGAGGGGTCAATTAGTTGAGTTGAATAAAACTTTTAAGATTAAACAAACGATAATTTCAGAGCTAAAAGAATGTATGCGTAAAAAGGAGTCTGAAAATGAGCATCTCAAGTTCAAAGTTGTTGATTTTACAAGTGTTCAAAATCTTCAGATGCAAGTTGAGGAACTTAAGAGTGTAAATGGAAGCTTTAATTTATCAGTTGAAGAGCTTTATAAAGCGTGCAAACTTGCTCAGTGTAAGAAAATGCGATTGTTGGAAGAACAATCTAACGCATTTTATAATGGAAAGCTCTGTTTTTTTTAACAACACTTTATTAAAAACTAGCAAGAAGCTAGAAAAATTACAAAGTTACAAGATGGGGATTTTTTAGCTAATCAACCCAACTAAACGACACATTACATCTAAACCGACTCCAATAAAAAGAATACGACACAACATCATCATCCGCTCTTAGATGGTGAAACACTACAAAAGAACACAACTTATTACGATAAGCCCAAATTAGCACCTATTACCGTTTACTTACCCACCTTCTAACAACCTTTTATGCTTGTTAGGAATAAGAAGATTTACGATCATGAAACCCATTCATCGAACGTATGCACTTAATGAAATCCACCTCTCCACCAAACCGGCAAATCTTACAAATAATTATCTTTCACAACAAGGCGATCAAAGGAATAAATGACTTGACGATTTCCGTGACGTCCACAAACGGGGACAAGAATAGACGGAATATCTTACCTCTACGGGTTATATTATGGACGGGTAGGCAAACAATCCAATTCTCACTTCCACTCATGATGTTAACTTATGATTGCACGTTTTATCCATCGAGTTGAGTAAGGACACACTCCGGAACCTGTTATCATCAATATACCTTTTCTAGCCGAAAGCTACGGAACTCACCCGAACCATCATTGCGTCCAATACCACCTATCAGGGCTTGATACCAAGTAACAACACCTTCCACGTAAGTCGTCATATCCGTCAACTGTTTTTGTTCCACTACGCTTCTAGGAGCACGACGAAAAGGACCTGGTAAGTTCTCCTGTGGACAGTTTGAAAGCAACATCGCAGTCTTCCTCACTTCCAGCGCATAAAGGCCTATGTTATATTTGTTCAAAAACCATGTCTCCATGCCACAAATCCTCCCAAAAATAAGTATCCGCACCATTGCAAAGCATTTTCCTGCGTAAAATTATTTAAGTGATATCCTTTTCTCTTCAATGTTTCACCTCCTGGAGAATGCTTCGCCAAATGGACCATGTAACTAACCATTGAATCCGCTTTCCATTTTTCCCATCTCGCTCATGTATAGCTTTAATAACCCTAGTCCCATAACTATGTTATTTGAGTTGTAAACGCAAAACCAATTTAACACATAAGAGCTCATATAAGCGATATGAAAAAACTAAGATACACCCTTGCCAACCCTTTCTCTTTAGGAACACATAACCTTACTCCATTTCACCCATTCGATTTTTTACTATTTAAATCGACACACTAAAAAAACGACTCTCCGAATTGATTCCATGGTTGAAGGACTTTCATTAGCACCCTTGAATATGCACATATATAAATAGGCATGGATCTAGAACCGCCTTGAGAAGGGTTAAACGACCTCTATCGATATTGGTTTCATCTTCCTTTTTGAAAAGACGAACTTCCTTTTTATCCACAATCCTCATCCCAAGATTTTTATCCGAGACATATTCCCTCCAACTTTCGAACCTAATAAGTAAAAGGAGCCTTAAGGACACCACAACCATTCTATTTGCAGCTTTGCACCACCCTATCTTCACTCACCACACACATAATAACTTACTCTTGCTTAAATTAAGACTAAGACTGAAGCACGTGAAAAACATTTCATACACATATATTATCGTATCAATATTCTTAGTACTCATTGCCCCATAACACCGCATCGTCCAGCATAGAATCATATGAGAATGAGGCATAGCCGTATTAAGACAACAATGCCATTAAACATGCCCGCATCACATACTCTTTAAAAAGAAAATGTGAAGGACTTCTTCCATAACCAAATAAAAATAAACGGAGAAGAGGGTCACCTTGTTTAAGGTACTTAAAAACTAAAATTTCCTCTTAGGGCTTCATTCACTAAACCGATCCCCAAGAAGATCGAGACATTCTTGAATCCAACACACCATTTTTTTACCAAAACCAATTTTTCTTAAGTCATTTCATCAAAGGTATCCCACCAAACAGAATCTTAAGCTTTTCAAAGTTATTTTTTAGTATAATGAATGTTTTTTCTTCAACTTACACCACTGCAAAACCTCATTAAGTATAAATGGTCCGTCAAGAATTTGCCTATCCGCAACAAAAACCGATTGCACCTCATTAACAATATCTCCAAGCACTACCACAAGACGATTAGCTAAAATTTTGGCAATTATTTTATAAAGACTCCTAATAAGACTAATCGGTCTGAAATCCTTCACCATTTTTGCTTCGGGAGTCTTCGGAATCAACGCTATGAAAGATGAATTACACCCTTTTGGAATGCGACTGTAATGAAAGAAATATTCACGCGCCAAAAACACTCTTTTTATATTAAACTCCTAACCTTTTCATAATAAACAAATGTGAATCCATCCGCCACGGAGATTATCAACACCAATCCTAAACCGCCTTTTTTAATCTTGCATTTGACACTTTGCTTCCAAATCCAGTTTGGTGCATTGAATTCAGATGATGAGAAATCACTATTATGCATCGGCCGAACGATTTAGGTCTATCAAAACGATTCTTGAAATGATTAAGGAACTCATTTTTAACCATATTAGGATTTTCTACCCAATATCCTTCCACCAGAACCCCTCGTATAAAAAGTTGGTTTCGTTTCTTATTAAGAATACTATGGTAATATTTTGAGTTCTCGTCGCCTTCAATTGCCCATTTGATTTTTGCTTTTTGAGGCCTCATTGCACACAATTTATCCCCAAAAAACCTCTTGATCGATTTTACAATCTCCGTCTCGTTTATGCTAAAAGTATCAGACGACACGTCTCTTTGTCTATGATCATTCTCCTCAAATCGGCGAGCTCCCGTTTCTGCCACAGTTTCGTGTTTTAGGACTTTGTCTCATGCCTTCCATCACGTATCTTCTTTTTAGATATTTAAACTTGTTCATCATGTGATCATAGCTTTTGAATTTCTCTACCGGGAGCTCATGCATACACTTCATTTCACAAAATCTCAAAAACCCTCTATTTCCAGCCAATAATTGAAAATAATCGGCAATGTGAATAGGTCCTAGTCATGAGTTAGATTTCACGTAATAATATAGGACGGTGGTCTGTTAGTAATTTATCTAGGGTGATGGCTGATAAATTAGGACACTCACTCAGTAGCTTTCGGACAGGACGGTAATCTATCAAGCTTACTCATCTTTAAGCAGATCTGTGACACCATGTGAAAGGAAAATTCACCAAGTGCGAACACTCCTTAAAATTCGCCATTGAGTTAAAGAGTTAAAAGCATTCACCCATGCACGTGAAAATAGTTTCAGAAATCTCTAATTTTTATTACGGACCTCATTAAATTACATGTATAATCACTGACTTTCCAAATTATCAATGAAGTGACATAAATAATCCCATAGACTTTATTTTCTGACAACTCTTGCGGGCATACACCGAAATAATATGAAGTAATTTGCAATTAGACAACCTAATTTCCTTGAATCAAACAAAATAATCTGAAGCTCGTTGAATTTTGTTTACTTAAGCATTAGGATCCCAAACACATTAAAATCACACTGTTTTACACGAGGCACTATGCAATAATCAAACGCAAAGCTTACCCCAACATCTTTTGATTTCAAACAAATCATAGCTCCATTTTAGTTCTTGCAACTTAAGATAATCTCACCTTGTTAGATGTCACAATAACTCCTTTTCCAATCTTTTTGAGCATTTGGGTAAGACTTTGGATATTTAAAGACAACATATTCATCGGCGGAAAACACCATCCACTCCTTGCGATTCAATGATCTCTTCAATATTCTTCATACACCCGTCCATATTATACCCACATGTTTGTCCCACATTAAAACCAATTCATCCTCAACATTAATTTATGAACCAACCTTTCGAGAAACCTCCAGACTCTCTACAATGATTCGAGTCCATAAGATCCCCACCTGTTTTTTGTATGTGTTATAACCCCGAGCTAAATTCACTTCATCAGAAATATTGTTTACATTCCCGAATTCACCATCACAATTATCCTTCTGATTATCCATCTCAACATTTTCAACATCATTCTCTCTTGGTGTAAAACCAGGAGGGTACTCCAAAACTTATTTTGTACTCGTTCTTTATTATTCTCATCATATTCTTTATTAAGGGAGGAATAAATATTAAAGGGTCATTCTGATTGTTGCCATTTTGCTTCATAGATACAACACCGTCTTGGATTTTGGTTTCTCCTCATCAAATCTGTATTGTATACCCCTACTAACATCATTTTCCCCTTGTACCTCCTCATCACTCTCATTGAAATCCTTCTTAAAAACTACTTCACATTCTTCATCTTTTGAGTCACTTTCCTCATCATTTTGATCATCCAAATTTGGAGTCCAACCCGGAATCTGTATGGCTCGCACCCAATGCGTCTTACCTTTATAATTAATTTTAAATGATTCAAATATGTGAGACATACTCTTAGTAAGAACACAAAGTCTTTTGCAATGGTAATTTTCTTTCTCCAAGTTCTCCACATTTAACAAGGTTCCCCACTTTGATGCAATTCAAAATAAAAGGATTTTTATTCCCACACTTTTAAGGATTACCCTCAATTTACTCCTTAGTACTCGTTATCAGTAGTGATTCATAGTCGATTGGATTAGCTGAGAGAACCACGAACATACTCCTGTAGATAACAAAAACTTCTCATTTGCCTCCACCGAGTCAAAAGCAATCCTGACCCACAAAACCTCCATGTATCTTAAATCAATATTGGTGAAGCCTTCATTCCCCAATGCACTTTATGATTTTTCTAATCATCCACCTCCTTCACCTTCCCATTTAAACAACATGAGTAATCCTGTGTGTTTACGCAGAATCATCTAAAACCCAACACGGGTGGACTATCATTTCACCCCATTCCCTTGGGCTCTGATTTTTTTACAATTCGAATTGGTACTTTACATCATCCCTATGCCCATTGTCCTTAGTATTCCCAATTGATGAGTCTCTGATCTTTCCTTTCATAGCAGGTTGATGACTGTCTAGTTGTAAACCCTTAGGCCTATGGAATCTAGCAGCATTAGCATTGAATTTTATGTCTACCAATCCAACCGTAACATAAATTACCAACCAAACGCTCACATCAAAAACTTTAATAAAAACACACCAAAATCAGATTTCTTACCAGCTTTGATCTTTTGTTAGGAATAAACGCATCAACCACATGCCCATATTGTTTACACGCATTCCATAGATCCTTAGCACTCGCTTGCTCAGGAAAATTAGTCACGAACACGGACGTGGAGATCTTCAGCACATCATCCTCCTTAGTTCTCTTAGAACCCATTTGAATCAAAACAAAAAAGATATCACCAATTTGAAAAATCACAGCAAAAAAACCTAAAAACGAGGGGGTTAGGGTTTTTGGGATTTGAAAGAATTAGGATTAGGTTTTTTATTGTGAAATTTAATTGGAAAAGACAATAAAAAATGGGGAAAACGACAAAGAAGCAATTAAATCGAAAACAACACCTATAAATCCTGATTCACTCTAATCATCAAAAAAACTCGATAAGGAAATCAATCACAAAGGAATGATCTCACTATTTCAGGCTTGTCTATGATCGATTAACAAGATGGTAGTAGTTATTGAGATCGGTTAGGGATTAGGGGTATTTCATATTGAGATCGGTTAGGGGTTAAGGATTATGGGTATTTCATATTAGGATTAGTTCGTCTGTTTTGACACAAGATAATTCGGAAAAGGATTTGATTTTAAGTTTGCAAACACAATTAAAAGAAACTACTGAATTGGTTGTATGGTTTTCAGATGATAAATATTTTGCTTTAAAAGAAATTGAGAACTTAAAAGTTTTAAACAATACAAAGTTTGCAAACTGAAAATAAAGTTCTAATATCAAGAGAAACTGAGTTGAATGATCTTAAAAAAGTGTACGAGACTAAAGAATATGTGTTGTTAAAAGATATAGATCAAATGAAATCTCAAGTTTTAGAACTTTTGGAGAAACTTAAGATTTCAGATCAAGAGATGAAACAACAAATCATTCTTTTTGAAGAAGACAAACGAATGTTTCTGGCTAAAAATGAATTTCTTGAAAAAGTGTCTTCTTCGGTGCAAACAGAGTATAATGATTTGTTGGCTTCCAATGATGTTTTAAAACAAAGACTTGAAACAAACTTTAAGTTATTAAAACATGATACTTCTCTTGAGAAAATGTTTGAAATGATCGAGAACGAATATGAATCAAACGTTTCAAAGCTTTCCATTACAAGTTCCACGTATGAAAACAAGAATTTGGAACTTGTAAAGGAAATGGGGAATATAGTTAAACATTTTGCTGAAGAAAAAAAGGTGTTTGTGATTAAGATTTCAAAGTTGGAAAAAAGATCTTTAGCACAACGAGTCAAAGATTTTGATGATGTCAAAACAGAGCTTTCAAATAGAACTGAGAAATTTAAAACGTATTTTGCAAATCTTGAAAAACAAAATGCTTTACTAAAATCGCAGTTGGCATCTCAAAATTACACTTCGTTGAAAAAGGTTTTAGAACTTTTAGAGAAACTTAAAATTACAGATCAAGAGATGAAACAACAAATCATTCTTTTTGAAGAAGACAAACGAATATTTCTGGCTAAAAATGAATTTCTTGAAAAAGTGTCTTCTTCGGTGCAAAAAGAGTATAATGATTTGTTGGCTTCAAATGATGTTTTAAAACAAAGACTTGAAACAAAGTTTAAGTTATTAAAACATGATACTTCTCTTGAGAAAATGTTTGAAATGATCATTTGAAAAAGATAAGTATTTGAAGAATGCACATTCATCCAAAACATTTTCTTCTCAAAATCATGTGAAAAACGAAAGTTTAAAACAATTGTGGAAAAGTAAGGAAAACATTTCCAAACGGTTTAAGTATTCAAGAAGTAAAATGTTTTCAATGCGTAAAAGAGATGATTTTTTTTTGAAAAAAAATGAAATATGTAAGGTTTTCATTCATTTCGAAAAGAATTTTTCAAAATGAAACATCGCGTTTCAATAATAAATGGAAATCTTCGTCTTCCTCAAGGGTTAAAACATCAAATGAAATACCAAGTTTCAAATCGGTGTTGACACCTTTGAAAAGTTTTAAAACTCCTAATGACACATCAAAGTTTTTCAAGTAAAAATAGACAAATTAGAAGAGTTTTAAATCACCGTTGATTCTAAGAAAGCTATTTCAAAATAAAACATCGGGTTTCAAATCTTCTTGGAATTCAACTTATATGCATCAAATTGACGCAACTTACATTTGGTTCTCCAAATATAGTAAACCCGTTAGCAATGTGCTTAAGTGGATACCAAACGTTGTTGTTTAATTTGATAGAAAATTCAAAAAGTTTTTCTTTTATAAAAAATTCAGAAAACTTCAAAAAGATTTTCTTTTATAAATTTTTAGAAAAGACAAAAATATTTTCTTTTATACAAAACTTTATAGAAAATACAAAAAGATTTTTGGTTTTCATAATGGTTGTTGGCTAATTCAGGTCAACACCCGAACTTCATTTGATGGTTGTTAGCTAATTTAAGTTAACACCCAAACTTCAATTTTTTTTGCTACCTTAGGTCAACACCCCGGCTACATTTAAGTTATAATGGCTATTGATTGCTTCAGATCAATACCCGGACTTCATTTGATGGCTTGTAATCAATTCAGATTACAACCCGAGCTTAAACTGATGGCTTGTGTACATCTCAGTGCACAACCCGTGCTTTTAACGAAAAGAAAATGTACGTGTTAGTGCATTTATCTTTGAAAATGAAGAGAAGTCTTCTTGGACTTGATTCATTGATACTTATTTTTCAGAATTTTTATGTGGTACTTAAAAGATAAAATCAAGTGGTTTCAAAAGTAAACAACCCGTTAGCAATCGTCTTAAGTGGATACCCAAACGTTGTGTTTAATTTGATAGAAAATTCAAAAAGTTATTCTTTTATAAAAATTCAGAAAAATACAAAAAGATTTTCTTTTATAAAATTTTAGAAAAGACAAAAAGATTTTCTTTTATACAAAACTTTATAGAAAATACAAAAAGATTTTTGGTTTTCATAATGGTTGTTGGCTAATTCAGGTCACACACGAACTTATTATTGATGGTTGTTAGCTAATTTTAAAAGTTTTACACGCCAAACTTCAATTTTTTTGCTACCTTAGGGTCAACTCCCCGGCTACATTTAAGTTATTAATGGCTATGATTTGCTTCTGTCAATACCCGGAACTCTCAATTTCGATTGGGCTTGTAATCATTTCTAGATTAACCCGAGCTTAAAAGATGCTTGTGTACATCTCAGTGCACAACCCGTGCTTTTAACGAAAAGAAAATGTACGTGTTAGTGCATTTATCTTTGAAAATGAAGAGAAGTCTTCTTGGACTTGATTCATTGATACTTATTTTTCAGAATTTTTATGTGGTACTTAAAAGATAAAATCAAGTTGTTTCAAAAATCAATGATCTCAAGTTGATGAGTTACAATCGATTCGAATTTTAAAATGTGGTACTTAAAGATAAAATCATTTTAAAAGGTGTTCAAATCGATGTAATTTTTGTTTAAGTGAAAGTGCTTAAAAGAGAAAAGTGTCTAATGATACAAAAAGGACTTAGATGTGCAAATAAGTTTGATAAAAATTTGTGCTATTTTTGTCAAAAAGGATCTCCCTCATAAAGGTTTTAAAGAAGATACGTTATTTTTCGAGGGGGAGTGTCCGTATATTTTGTTGCAAAGTTTTCAGAAAGAAAAGGAAATAGAAAATTGTTTACATTTCACCTTCACATATCCGTATTTTTGCGTTTTTAACTTTGTGTTAAAAATGTTTCTCGGCATATGTTAAGGGGGAGTGTCATTACAATGATTGAAAACTTTCAAAAATCAAAATTTCTTCTTCATATGTTGTTAGTGAGAATGATAAAAAAAATAGAAAGAGAGAGTTGTAAGGGAAAATAGAAAGAGAGATCTGTAAGGAAAAATAGAAAGAGAGAATTGAGAAATCGTATACTTGAAAAAATGAAAGTATATGTCATGGGCTTCAAAAGGAAGAACAACACATAAAAAAAAGATAAAAGTATGCAAGAAATGCCACCGGATATAAAAACAGATAAAGTGCTTGTTCTATATTCTCTTGATCTTATCAAAATCTCATGATATGATTTCAGATTTTCATCATGGTTCTCATGAACATTCTTTCTAAAAGAATTATCTTTGCATGTTGATTGAGTTGCACTGTGTAATTTAGTTACTCAAAATACTCCTATGATCTTCCAGAACCAGAAATGATCTACCCCGGAGTCCTCCTTCCAATTTAGGAACGATAGGTATAGGTGATGAAGTTTGAGGTGCAAATCAACATGTTTTGAATGCCAAAAGGACTTAAGAGATAAAGCTTGATTGGAAAAAGAATGAATGAAAAAATGATAAAGAGTTCAAAAGTGACAAAAATATGATGAAGAATGATTTGAATGATAAGCAATGAAAAGGTTGGAGTTGAAAAGTGAGATGCTTATAGAAAAGATAAAGGGTGTTTTTCCTACACCAGGATAGAAACCGGGTCAACTCATATGTTATCGGATTTCATTCACTGATTTTTGGTATTAAAGTAGACATCAAGGACCGAGTGATGCAAATGCACAACCTCTCCTAGCTACTCAAGTACTTCTCAAAAAGTATTTGTTTCATTCTCATGGAGATTTAACGCATAATCTATCGAATTCCCATTCCGAGAATGTTGGTATTGAATAAAGGACATTCTGCTCCAGTTTTTGCTTACTAAAAGTGCACACGAGTCTAGAGCCAAATTTATATTCAATGAAATATCTTTAGGACACAAAAGTACATTTGTATTAAACATCAATAATATAAAATGGTACATAATTATACGTCTTTGTGACATTGCATGTTTGTGTGATAATGCCGAAACATTCGAGAGTGATACTATAAAATAGTATTCCCAATGATTGAATGGAAATCCTACTAGTGCTAACATCATGCCAACGCTGAACGTAGGTCACTAATTTGATTCATTTTATGATTCAAGTTAAGTGTTAACTAGTAATCTAAGTGATCTAATAGTTACGTGTTTCTTTGAAATTTGTTTTCGAAAACTCAAAACAACATTTCTTTGATTTTATCATTGAAAAGTTGGTTTTAAACTAAGTTCACGAGACCAATGCTTCTTTGGATTTTATGGTCATATTTCCGCATCCGTATCACCAAGATATTGATCTGATCATATTTTTCAAAATAACATTCATCTGAAATTGTTTCAAAGCATGATCTTGTAATGTATGGACTTCATGGTTAATGTGGAAGATGGTTCTTACTCTGATAATTCTCCATTCATCTTCTACAACATATACCAACAACGTCTCTACCTTTCACAAGCATGACATCTTCAACGAATCTTATAACAACAAAAGTTACCTTTCAACCTTTACGGGAATGATTATAATCAAGCTTGATGGTTTGAGGGAGCTTATGGGTTATTTTGGGGGAGTATGTTTGATGATAAAGGGAGATTATTTGAATTTTCGAGAGAAAAGTTATGAGTTCGACTTTAAATTTCAAGGACTTTGAAAGATAATTCTTCAAGTGATTTCAACCTGGAGCTTAGTTTGGAAGCTTATATGATCATGATGCTCACGACAAATCATCATCATCATGAGGAGGAGAAGATATAAGCTTAGTATTTGCCATATATAAGAAGGAGGAGAAGATACATGCATAGAATTTGGGAGAAATTATGAGATACATCCAAGTATATAAAGGAGAGAAGATATAAGAGTAATTTAGAGATAGTATGAGACAAATCGATTTTGGTTGATAATCATGGGAAGATATTAGTGAAGAAATTGAGTCAAAGAGATCATTGTGATAAAAGTTGTTTGATTAAGAAGATAAGATTCGTATTCGTGATTAAGGTTACTTCATCAAGTGTTTTGAATAAGCTATAGTGTTTTATTAATTTCAAAGATCGACCAAGATAGCCGGGTCGACATTTGCATGGATTTCCTTCTCAAGAATATCGATATTGTCTTCAAATAATCAAAGTCTACTACTTAAATAGATGGATATGTGATTTAGGGGGAAGCTAAAAGAATATGAAGATTCAAGTGAAAAGATCAAGTGCTCAAGTCTTCTACAAAGAATTACTCAATCAATATCATCTGAGAATTGGAAAGATTGTTAGAATCAAGATTATTCATCAGCAACATTATGAGATTGAAATTAACTTTCAAGATCAAGATCAAGATTTAAAGATAAAAATTTCATACAAGCTTTTAAAGAATCAAGTTGCAAATGAAGATCAAGATTCAAATAGCTTTTGAGAATGCTGATTTTGAGTTCGAGAGTAGAGTTGATACCTTTAGAGATAAGGAAATCTATCCTATCATATAGGGGGAGAAAATTATATATGAGGAGATATGCTACAAGGTCGTCCTCAGCTTTCACAAAGAATTCTCAGCATTTTCGAGCTACACAAGAAAGAGACCTAAATCTATCCTTTCATTACATAGTGGAAGATTGTTGGAATTAAAGATAAATTCCATATTTTTGATGTAATAATAGGATTGATAAAGATTAGGATCAATGTGCATAATAAAAAATAGTATAGGGACTACTATTGTAATTTATTTATACTTAGCACATCTCTAAGTATAAATAAGACATAAATGCCACCAAGATGATGTAATCACCCACACTATTTCATTCGTGTCAATGAGGCATGCCGAACCCGTGCGTTGCACGGGGCTTGGTTTTTGTGCAAAATCTGAATTTTAATAATTAGTGTGGAGTATATGAGCATATTAGGATGAAAACGGGTTGGTTACCAATGTAATCACGTAAATGCAGGTAGTTGTTTGTGTTTGTGTGTTATAGTATAAACTTAGGAACCACCAAACCACATAAAATATTTAGAAGAGTTTAAGCATTAAAAATAAATATTTAGAAGATTTAAAACATTAAAAATATACTTTTGGCGCCTTGCACCTTTTGACCCATTTGACCCGTTACCTTGGTCTTTGGGAGAAACATAAGAATCAAGAAGTATAAGAACTACGTACCAATAAGTTATTTCTCATCAGTTACAATCTTTACATCCTTCTGTCAGATTTAGCAATGTCGTACGTGCCTGCTCTTTGCAACAGCCATTTGTGTGCACCGGTGTTTTCCACTTGTCCTGCAATACAGAACCCGCATCAGCAAGATCCAAATCATGTACAAAATAATAGTTATATTGAATCATATATACCTTCAAATCCACATTGAAATTACGTCCGAAGCTAATATACAAACGCCTAAGGGGATGTTTGGGATCAGCAAGATCCAAATCATGTACAAAACAATATTTATATTGAATCATATCCCCAGCTAATATACAAATGCCTAAGGGGGTGTTTGGGATTGCTTAATTCACCGGGCTATCTGTTATATTTACCTTTACTATATGATTAACCTTTACTATACAGTTTGAAATTACATGTAGCTTGACAATGGCTTAGGTGTAGCGATTAGTGGGGCCAATCTGCTATATTGCAACCCAGCTTCTTGTGTTTGAAAAAAACGCGAACTGCATAAGACCCTATCTACTATTGCACCATCAGCTTCTTCTATAAAAATCAAATGGGTCATGGTTTGTATAAAAGCATCTATCTAGCATCCTGCAAACACGTGTAATTTCAATTAACCTTTATACAAATGTGTGGGCTGCAATATAGTAGATAATATAGGTTAATTGAAATTACATGTACCTTGACAATGGCTTAGGCGTAGCGGTTAGTTGAAAAGCCTAAACAATGACCTTATTAACTTTTCTAGAAGCCCATAAGTTCAAAAAGTAAGCTTTCTATATTAATATCATCTTTTTTGAAATTTAAGAGACCGCGAGTATAAAAGTGTAGCCCATACATGTTGCAATCATATGCTGATAGACTGGTGCAATCATATGTTGATAGACTGGTGCGGAAATATGTCTTTTTACATTGGTTGCATTGGTTATGTGTGTAATGTCTTGTTTCATTGGTTGTATGAAATGACGTTGGTGCATGTATTTGAAAAGTGACGCCTAATGGTTACGCATTCGATCCACAAAGTTAACCAATTTCAGCTATAATTGCACCTACCCTCCTATATGTTTGAATCTTTAGGGAATGGGTGCGGCTATTATTGGGATGCAAGCTACTTTAGAAATGCTGGTGACTAAGGCTCTCACCGCATTAGGCAACCCATACTATCCAAGCAGAGGTAGCCCAGTCCTAGCACTGGAAGTGCAGTCGATACAGTTAGCCTGCATATTTTCCATATACATCATTGATTAGATGCATCAACGCAAAAGCCGTAATAAATAAGAGGAAAATAGACAAACCTTTATGGATATATCAAAATAGCCTCCAATTTTAAGAAATATAATGCATTGATAGCTAGAATTCTTGCCTGCAGACAGAAGACAAAGTGTAAACTCAAGTGGCCAGAATAGATGATATAACATTAGGATACCGCCCCCTCAATCAATCCGATATATATATATAATGTCAAGTAAAGCTCAATAGCCAAAAATATATAATATAATTTGTGTACTCAGCTTCCCTCAATTCATGTTAAATGTTATATTGTTTCCTTTGCAAAATAAAAAGCAAACAAACCCTCCAATGTTAAATGTCTAGTCATCTGGTGATAAGTCAATATATTGTACCAGTTTAGTATAATAAAAAAGCTTCTATATACCTTTTTAGTAAACAGATTCACAATGTATATGTATGTTTGGGAAATGCAATATCTGATATCTAAACATACCCTGATAACATGTTAATGACGCTATAGGGGTGCTAAAATTTGATATCCAATGCAAAATATACAGGGCTGTAGAATCTCTTGATGGCCACATAATTTTAGTTAAAAGACCAAGGACCATTATAGTTTGACTATTCAAATTCGTACATCTCTTGTCAATGATGTCAACTCAACTGAAGCTCCTCTTAGTTGCGATCTTATGCCACTAACACCCGCTTTCATCCGCCACCAGCTTCCCTAAAGAAGCTCTCCCCACAAAATCCGGCTACCTAAGTGTCAATTCCACTACCGGTTTTGACATTTTCTATGCCTTTTATGAATCCTAAAACCTTAATCTTACTGCTATTTCTGAAATCCCACTTGTCATTTGGCTGCAAGGGGGGCCGGTTGCTTTTCCATGATCGTAAACTTATATGAACTTGGTTCATGGCGAGTGACATGTGTGGATGCAGATACCAAAAACCTTGTTCTTGAACCTAATCCAGGTTCTTGGAACCGCATATTCGGTCTTCTCTTTCTTGATAATCCAATTTGAACTGGATTTAGTATTGCTTCGACACCTGAAGAGTTCCCAAGAGACCAAGAAGCTGTGGTAAGACATTTGTTTATTGCACAACCATGATGATTTATACCATAAAACTGACATAATCAAATACCAGCTTGAATGCATTGTCTCCATTAGTTTCAATACTTAAATTATATTCTTAACATAATTATTTTGTTACAACAGTATGGTGTAGATGTAGATGCATCTGAAAGAGTGTTGCTCTGCTCATCTAAGCCTTCACTGCACACAAATATTAACTGCACACCCTTTGTCGCAGCCGTTGTTAGCAGGCACCCGTTGTTAACATAAGGGGGTGTTTGTTGCAGCTTATTTTCTGGGGTATGAGCTTATTTGTTTCGGCTTATATTTCATAAGTCGAAATATAAGAAGAAACATAACATAAAATACATTCAAGTGTAAAATAAAAACTTCCAATTCACGGCTAGCAGAGAAAAAAAGATACCTACAGAGGACCTTTTGCAAGTGCATCAGATGCAGGTTGTGATCTTCCACATTAATTGTACATCTCATCGGCTCTTTTGTAAAAGTCACTTCATTTCAGATGCTTAATTCCGTTGCTAGAGGAGCAGCAGACTTCATATGCTTCCACTTTTGTCACAACATTGTTCCTGGTAAAAAAGAATGTATATGTCCCTTAAGATAATAGATAAACTAATTTACCCAGGCCGTCCAATCTCGATATAATTTGAGAAAGTGTCAATCGAGTCTAATAAGCCTTACCATATAGCATCTAGATCGTCATTGTTTTCACATTAAGGCGGATCATTTCCTTCTCCATTCTCACACTTCATTAGAATTTGGCTTTGTGTACACTGATGGACTGAATTGGCTCAATCTTTCTTTATAATACACCACCCGCTCCCAGCTCATAGCCTTTGTCAATTTAGACATAATTGGAACAGAAACCCATACATGAGATGCATAAAGGAAAGGAAGGAGAGGGCGTTTATAACATTTTACGTAAAAGAAAATTTATTAAATATGATAGATGAATCTTACAAAGAATTTATGGATATGTATACCTGCATTAATCCTTCGATTTACGAATTTATGAGGCATACATTGTTGGTGCATTTGCAGCACGTACAATTAGCAAAAATGTTAAACCCTGCATTTCCACACGTAGTCACTATCTAGAACAAAATGCAGTTTTTTTAGAAAATAAGTTTACTTCTCGCTTACCTGTGATGTAACAGCTCACATACTAATCTCTTTAGAAAAATGTATGCTTTTTTACCCAGTCTAATTAACACCATTAGTACTATAAAAGAGCGACTCCACGAGCGTTGATTAGACTTCTCATCAGGATGTGCTTGTCAGATTAGCTAACTTGTCGATAAGGAAAGTGAACCGAAGACGGCTAGATCCAACTTGATCGTCGAAACATCGTATAACTTGATACATGTAGGACATATAAAAAACCATACATGATATCCACATTATATTAAACCGAACAGACTTATCAAATTTGGATCGGTATCCATAAGCTCATAAAATACCCATTTGACAAATTATTACTCATTTGACAAAGAGGCCGGTTGAATTCGTCGATTGGTCACTACTATAAGAACATAAACGTGCAACTGTACATCTAATGATAGGCTGATACTAAGTGTCATTACTGTTGTGATATGGTGATGATACTGAGAGATAATAGAAATTGATATTGATTGGGTTGATTGCTTGATTATAATTGATAATAGCCTACCTATATATAGGATACAAAGGAAGCTTCTAGACTATGGGCTCGGGCCAATAGGCCAATTACACTAAATATACAATATGTACTTTAATACGCCCCTACAGTTGGAGCGGGAGATTTGCGGACGCTCAAACTGGATCTGAAATCAGTAAACAACGGGTATGGGAGTCCTTTTGTAAAGATATTTACATACTAAAATCGAGAAGGGACATGAAGAACTCGAACATGACCTGCTGCTACTTTTTCACGAACAAACTGAATGTCAATCTCTATATGTTTTGTGCGCTGATGTTGCACCGAGTTTGCAGACATGTATACGGCACTGACATTATCACAGTAGACCAAGCTCGCTATGAAAAGTGGGGTATGAAGCTCACGAAGGAGGTTGCGAATCCAAGATGTCTCAGCTACACCATTCGCAACCCCGTGATATTCAGCCTCAACACTAGAATAAGACAACGTGTCTTGGCATTTGGAGGACCACGTCAGGAGGTTGTCACCAAGAAAAATACAGTATCCAAAAGTAGACCGGCGCGTAGCCGGACAACCTGCCCAGTCAGCATCAGAGTAGGCAATAAGTTGTGATGTAGTAGACCGAAATAGCTGTAATTCAAGATTAGTGGTTCCTCGAAGATAACGAAGAACACGTTTCATAGCATTAAGGTGTGGCTCTCAAGGATCATGCATGTAAAGACATAA
>BQNB010013642.1:0-72294 GCA_026074375.1 Tanacetum coccineum
GTGTGTGTTTCATGTACAAGAGACTAGAAGGGGGAGGGGACCTATTTGATCCTCTAATCAAATTCAAGTTATAACAAATCATGTGATCAAGGCTTGTCTCATTGATTTTGAATTCAGACTTGCTCACCAAGGGTGATAAGGGTGTTTGTTTGTGCCGAACAAGACAAGGGGATGGGGGACCAACTAATTTTCTTCATTTTATTTTGCTAGTGCTTCCCAATTGATTTAATTCCAAGTCTTGCATGCAAAAGCCTATGTTATAAGTAAACGACGATTTACGCAAGTAACGAAACGATTTACGCAAGTAAAAATGTGGCTATTGCCAAAATACTACAACGTTAGCCATCCTGGTTCGCTCCTGGAGACGATTCTCAGATAAAAGCGGAAATACTTCCCGGTTTCACGTAAATACTAAACGAAAGTTCAAAAATTCGAATTGCTAAACGGAAATGGCTAACTTATTGGACGGAAATTCTTGGGGTGTCACATTCTTTCCCCATTAGAAAAGATTTGTCCCCAAAGCTAATGGCGTGGTATCTGCCACCAGTGCAGAATTCGGGAAAAGATGCGGGTACTTCTTTTGCATTTGGTCTTCACGCTCTTAGGTGAACTCAAGACCTCTCTTGTAGTTCCAGCGTACCTTAACGATTGGAATACGACTCTGCTTTAGACGCTTGACCTCACGGTCCATGATTTTGACAGGTTCTTCGATGAAATGTAGTTTGTTGTCAACTTGGATCTCATCCAACGGTATAGCGAGCGGTTCGTCAACGGTTCCTACTTTGGCAATGATCTTAAAAGGTCTAATATAACGTGGGTTCAACTTTCCCCGTTTGCCAAAACGTATCACTCCTTTCTAAGGCGATACTTTCAACATGACCTTATCTCCTACTTGAAACTCAAGAGGTTTTCGTCTTACATCGGCATAGCTCTTTTGACGGTCACAGGCGGCTTGGATACGACTCTTGATTTGAACTATTTTCTTGGTCGTCTCATGGATGATCTATAGGCCAGTGATCTGACTATCTCCAACTTCAGCCCAGCAAATAGGTGATCGACACTTGCGCCCATACAACGCCTCATACGGAGCAGCCTTAATGCTGGTATGGTAACTGTTGTTATACGAAAATTCTACCAATGGTAAGTGTCTATCCCAACCTTTTCCAAAGTCGAGTACACAGGCACGTAACATGTCCTCCAACGTCTGAATGGTTCTCTCACTTTGACCATCGTTCTCTGGATGGTAAGCTGTGCTCATATCCAATCGAGTACCTAATGATTTATTTAGAGACTTCCAAAAATGTGAAGTAAATTTCCCATCACGATCAAAAATGATCGAAACTGGCACTCCATGCTTTAAGACTACTTCCTTCAAGTATTGTCTCGTCAACTTCTCTAACTTGTCATCCTCTCGCATAGGTAAGAAATGTGCAGACTTAGTGAGACGATCAACGATTACCCAAATCGTATCTTGGCCAGTTGCCGTCTTTGGAAATTTAGTCACAAAGTCCATTGTTATATTCTCCCATTTCCTTTATGGGATCTCTGGTTGAACCAACAAACCAGACGATTTCTGATACTCTATCTTAACCTTGGCACATGTTAAACACTTGCTGACATTGGTTGCAATTTCTGCTTTCATGTTGGGCCACCAATACAGCTTCTTAAGGTCTTGGTACATCTTGTTTGATCCAGGATGGATGGAATAATTTGACTTATGGGATTCATGCATAATTAAAGCTCTCAAATCTTCAAAACACGGAATCCAACTTTGATTGTTCAGACTTAACGTTCCATCAGTATGAGGTTCTAGCTTGTTAATCATGCCATGCAAATCTTCGTTGATGAAGTTCTCTTCTTTTCTGGCTTCCGATTGAGCACTCAAAATCTGCTTAGGAAGGTCCAAACTAATAATCATAACTAAGGCTCGAACTCGTAGTGGCTTAATTCTCTCCTTTCGACTTAGGGCATCAGCCACCACATTCGCTTTCCTTGGGTGATATCGAATCTCACAGTCGTAGTCGCTCAACAACTCTAACCACCGTTGTTGTCTCATGTTCAACTCTTTCTGATCGTGAATGTGTTGTAGACTCTTATGATCAGTGAACACAACGCATTTTGTACCATACAGATAGTGTCTCCACATCTTTAAGGCAAACACTACTGCACCAAGCTCTAGGTTGTGTGTAGTATAGTTCTTCTCGTGAACCCTGAGTTGGCGGGATGCATAAGCTATAACCTTCTCCCTTTGTATCAAAACCGCACCCAACCCTTTATGCGAAGCATCGCAGTATACCACGAAGTTCTCACTTCCTTCAGGTAAAGCCAAAATCGGCGCACTACACAGTTTCTGCTTCAACAACTGAAATGCGGCTTCTGCCTTTTCTCCCCAATCAAATTTCATGCTTTTCTAAGTCAACTTCGTCATAGGCCTATCGATCTTCAAAAAACCTTCGATAAATCGTTAGTAGTAACCGGCCAAGCCTAGAAACTGAAGAATCTCGGTTGTAGTCTTCGGTGATGCCAAATCCTTGATAGACTCAATCTTAGCTGGATCAATGTGAATGCCTTCACTATCAATCACATGACCAATAAATTATACCTTCGACAGCCAAAACTCACACTTCGAGAACTTGTCATACAATTTTTCCTCCTTCAACAACTTCAAAATCAACTTAAGGTGTCCTTCATGCTCCTTTTTGCTCTTGGAGTATATCAAAATATCATTGATAAACACGATCATGAATCTATCCAGATACGGTTTACACACCCTATTCATCAAATCCATGAATATTGCCGGTGCATTAGTCAAACCAAACGGCATTACTTGGAACTCGTAGTGACCATAGCGAGTCCTAAATGTGGTCTTAGGAATGTCTTCCTCTCGAACTCTGAGTTGGTGATAACCATATCTCAAGTCGATCTTAGAGTAGACTCTTGATCCTTGCAATTGATCAAACAAATCATCGATTCTCAGAAGTAGGTATTGGTTTTTCACAGTAAGTTTGTTTAGTTCACGGTAGATGATACACATCCAAAAAGAACCATCTTTCTTTTGGACAAACAAAACCGGTGCTCCCCAGGGTGAGGAACTGGGTCTTATAAATCCTATGTTAGAAAGTACTTGCAACTGAGTGGATAACTCTTGCAATTCAACTGGTGCTAATCGATACGGGGTTTGTGCTACAGGTGCAGCACCAGGGACTAAGTCAATTTGAAATTCAACTTGTCGAGCAGGTGGTAATCCAAGCAGATCCTCTATAAAGACCTTCAGAAATTCCCGTATGATCGGCACGTCCTCAAGTCGCTTCTCCTCTGACTTATTCTCAGCCTTCTGGGATGTAACTTGCGCTAGGTAGACCTGACATCCCTTCTGAATATACTTCTGGGTTTTTGTGCACGATATGAGGTTCATTTTTGACTTACTTCCGTTGCCATAATCATCACCTCGGATTATCAATACTTCGTCTCCATAAGGTATTCGGACGACCTTCTCGTAAAAAACAATCAACACGTGGTATTTCGCCAACCGATCCATACCGATGATGACGTCAAAACTACCAAGTTCTACGGGCATTAAATCTATGTCGAACGGATGACCTAATAATCCTAACGTGCAACCTCTAAGAACAACATTTGTTTCTGAAATTCTTCCATCGGCAAGTTCTACGGCATAACTAGTATCTAAAGTGGATGGTGTAACATCAAGCAAAGCACTAAAGGTAGACGACATAAAACTTCTATTGGCGCCCGAATCGAATAACATGGAAGCATAACAGTTATTGAGAAGAAACGTACCCGTAACAACGTTGAAATCAGGGTTTGTTCCTCCTCCACCAATGGCGTAAGCCTTTGCTGTAGCCTCATTACCTCCAGTCTTGTTTCCAACTCTTTTTCTTGTCTGGTTTCCACGGTTCTGATTCCTCAACTTAGGGCAATCCTTCCTAAAATGTCCCGGTCTTCCACACTCGTAACAAACAACACCCTACTGATTTCCAACTGGCGCTCTCTGAGTGTTTGGGGTAATAGTTGCCATACAATCCCTAGTCAGGTGTCCAACCTTCTTACAGTTATTGCACTTCACTGTACATGGCCCTACATGGTGGTATTTGCAGTTGTTGCAAAGTGGTGGGGTCCATTATACCCTCTCCTCTCATTGTTCCCAGTCGTGTAAGCTCTAACAATATTCTGCCCACTAATATTTTACCTCTTAAATGGCGGTTGTTGTCCACGGTTATCACTTGAGATACTTTCCATCCTTCTCTTACTCTCAGTACTTCTTGCAGCATAACCCTGAAGCTTCTTATCCATTAATTGGTTAGCAATACGTACGGCATCTTGGAATCTAACTAGGTTTGTAGCAATCACATTCCCTTGAATGTTGTCCGGTAGCCCTCTAATAAATCTCTCCACTCTGTCCTCTTCATTAGGGACCATTCTAGTACACAACAAAATCAACTCCTGAAACCTTTGAGTGTAGACAGTCAAGTCGTTACCTTTCACGGACAGATTCCACAATTCAGTTTCCAATTTCTGAATCTCGTTCCTTGGACAATACACCTCAGTCATCAACTTCATAAGTTCTGCCCAACTCATGGCATAGGCGGCCTCATTCCCAATCGTTCTCTTGTGGGAGTTCCACCAAGTCAATGCACTACTCAAAAGCATGCAAGAAGCATACTTCACTTGGTACTTCTCTGGACAGTTGCTAATGTGGAAAACCGTTTCCATCTTCTCGAACCAACGAGTCAAACCAACAACTCCTTCCATTCCATTAAAGTTAAGTGGTTGGCACTTCAGGAAGTCTTGATATGTACACTCTCTAGCAGGCATAAATCCTCTGAAGTTATAGCCATATTCTCCTTCGTTCCCATTACCATTTCCATTTCCTCCGTTTCCATTTCCTCCATTTCCATTTCCTCCATTTCCATTTCCCCCATCTCCGTTTCCTCCATTTCCATTTCCTCTTACTTCTTCTTGTTCGACCTCATCTCCTATAAGGGGTCCAAGGTTTCTGATAGCGTCGCGCACTCTCAATGCCTCTGCCACCCGGCGATCGCTTTGCTCGTTGACTGCTTCACGTGTCCTTGACGCTCCAGATCGTGTGTTAGGCATCTTCCTACAACATATCAACGTAACACTCGATGAGATTCCTAGGTGATGCGAGATAACTAACGGGGTTAAATAAAATTTGCGATTACTTCACATAAAAAATACATGATCAAAATATATTCATGAAAACCCCATAACGCATGATGCAAAAAGCATAAGTAAATCAAATTATGGCATCATATCATAGATAAATATCAATTTCATATCATCGATCATTAGTGATTACATCACATTGATTTCAAAATACAAAAAATACGAGTTTCTAATACTACGGTCATCACTAAATGCTACTGGTCAATACTGCAACACTAATGAACATATCTAAGGATGGTAGCCCATGTGCTTCCTAGAACACACCTCAAATCTGCCAACTCTTACTCGGTCATAAAATCAAAACCTGTCTAATATCTGACTCTCACTCTCTCTCTTCTGCAGTACGTGCCATGCCAACTAAGTTGGATCAACTCTTGACTTTCCAAACACTTCACGTGCCTCTAAGCCTCTTGTTATCCCTCTCCAACTCAGCAACTCTCTTAGTCAAAACAGTGACTGCCGTCTCAGCCCCAACAATCCTATGTCCTTGCTCTCTCTGAGCTCCCTCAATAACCTATTCATGATAGACTAGAATAGCCTTGGTGTGATCATGGAACCTCTGAACCAAATCTCCTAATGTCTCGTATGTAACCTCTACTGCTCCCTCCTGAGCAGGCTCAGGGGTATCCTCTGGCATCACAGGATGCGTAACCCTCTCAACTCTGACCATGCAACCGGCCCCTCGTACCCGTCTCACTCTCCTCTCGGTCAGCAGCCTCAACTACAACTCTAGCATCAATCCCTCTATCTCTAAGAGCATCCGCATAAGCAAAATACTCGTCAATCTCAGTCTAAATTTCGGGGTCAATCTCAATCTCGTCGCTCCTCACAACATCAACATCCATCTCTAAATCAGCCCCTCTAGACCTAGATGGCTTAGAACTCTCATCCTCAAAGTCAACTCCCAGTCTAACCTCTCTAGGTACATATGGCTCAAAACTATCCTCCGAACAATCCTCTAAATCCGTAGCTGTCTCATGACTCCTAATCCTCTTAGGTGATGGTAAAAGATCTGTACGTGCATAAGACAATGCCTCAAGAGTAGGTGAAGATAACGGTACAGATGCAACAGGCGATCTACTCCTCTTGCGAGAACGGCTGGCAGAAGAAGAATCATGAGATGGTCTCTCGGAAATAGTAGATAAACGATGAACAATCGGGACCAATGAACATAATCGATGACTAGATCTCGTACCCAATGGTGATGCTGGCAATGAATGATCAGAAGATGAACGACTAGATGCAGAATCAGATAAAGCATCCGCGGAAGAATCCGAAGAAGTCTCTGATGATGAACTCGATGATGAATCATCCAAAGAAAAATGATCTGAAGAAGAATAGTCAACTGAATGTCTCATAGCAAGACGATGAGTGGGTAACGGTCTAACCCTCTTCCTCGCAGTCATCATGTGTTTCGGCCTATTAAGATGGTAGCGGTACGGTCGACCATAGGGAATAGGCTGTCCGGGTGCAAGAACCATGACTCGACGTCGAAGTGCACCAGATGCTGTAGGTGACCTCTGAGTAGAAAGGGTAGTCTCAATAAATGGTGTACCATGGGTAGGTGATGGTGGTGTATCATGTGTATCGCTGTCTGTGGTGTCATCAACCGATGATAAAAATGGTGAGATAGCTGGTAATTGTGGTATATGGTCTGATGATGGATCCTCAGATGGATCAAACTCTATATCAGATGCAGGTGAGTAATCAGGAGACGCTGGTGTATAGTATGGGGATGGTGGTATGGTAGGTGCTATGATGGGTATCTCTGTGGGTATCACTGTGGTGTCAGTCTGAGTAGTGGGTGGAGTAATCACTGGTGTGGTGTCGGGAATAGTGGTAGGGATAGTATCGAACAAGATAACTCGTCCAGCAGGTGTCCCCACGCTATCCTCTGATGAATCTGAAGAAACTGAGATAACTAAAATAGCCATGATCTGCACAAGCAAAAGTTTATATAAATATCCTTTATATCAACCATGCATGATGCAAGAAAAATGAACAAATAGGTAAATGAATGAATGAAATGAATGAGTAGACCATCGAATGCAGTACCGCGAAATGAAATGCAATGTAATTATAGTAATAGTAATTATACTTAGTATTTAATTACATAGTGTTTAATTATGTATACGTACTATGTAAAAATCATGTAAGGCACATAATCACGTAAAGATCACATACTGGTTATAGTCTAGACCTAGTTTATATTACCTGGTTCTCTATAACCTTGGCTCTTGATACCAATTTGTCACACCCCCAAATAGGGTCCCTTCCGATTTGGCATCCGGGGACGTGACGTTCATGGCTATTTCGAGTACAAAGCATAAAGAACGAACTCTAAGGGTACGTTTTAAAAATAAATACCGTTGCATAAAATTAAAATAATAATAAGTTTACATTAACCAATCTTAAAAGATTCAAAAGCCAACATGCGGAAGCTTAAATGAGTTTAACAACGGTATTTAAGATAATCATAGATAAAAGCGGGAAAAACTGGTTTGGCAATAGACTTCATATAGATCAAGCAACGACATCCATGCTAAGCACCTGAGAAAAACATGCTTAAAACGTCAACATAAAGTTGGTGAATTCATAGGTTTAGTTCAAACGATGTTATAGTGGACCACAAGATATCAAAACGTATGCGACAGTTATAACAGATACAACTTCACATAAAAAGGTATTTACATTGCACTAAGCTCATGACACTGAAAAAATGAAGCTACTTAGATGAAAATAAGCATTACAGTGCTATAAGTAAAAGTTGCTTGCCCTTACAGGTGTCCTACCAAAGACCACCTAACCAGATTCGACATGACATTATATCTGTTTATCCGTGAGCCGCCGTGTGTAGTGAGCGATACTCCACACTCCGGATTAGGGATAATTAGTCCAATATTATCTATTATATACACTGGCTCGCGCTCCCAACGACCGGTCTCGGTCGAAGAAATTGACAGTTCATTATAGTTCGGGCAATTAAGGTCTAAATGCTACTTAGGCAACACGTAAATAGGAAAAAATCACGTATAGTACTTGTGTCCAGTTTTAAAAACAAGCAATGTTTCTCACAACCCCCAGTATAACATTATTCAAAAGGAAGTAAAAGAGTGGGACAGTTAACTCACCTTGATTTAGAGAATTAAGGTAGTGAATAATTTAGAATAATTCCACCTCGGTAACTACAACGGAAAAGGACTGGACGATATATCTATAGCAACCTAATGAAATTGGACGTTTAATTTAATATCAGCATCGACTAGATAATTTCAAAAATGCATAGGTGTATACTAAAGTATAGCTTTTGTTAATATATCTAAAAATTAACGTTTGTGGTCGTGTAGTAATAAAATGTTTCCGTAAGTAAATGAGTAGAAATAATATGTATTTTAATATTGCATCGATATATAAGCGTCTAAATAAAAATATTATTATATATATATATATATATATATATACTATATAATACTATAATATAAAGATATATATGTTAATAAATAGTATATTGTTCGTTACTTAATTTAAATTCTCGTATCTCATTTTATCTTGTACGTTTTTCTAGTATTTACTACGTATAATAATTTATAAAAATTTCGGCATGACCCGTTCGTGTTTACACGTTTTTCCAAAGTCGTAGACTTTATTTAAAACCACTTTCAATCCACTTTCAATCCACTTTTCATAATTACAAATTATACATCATCAATTCCATTATTAATTTTGCAAATTATACATAAGCCGCAAAAACTCAAAAATAATCAAATAAGCTTCCAAAAGCTCTATAAACAATAAGCTGAATAAAATAAGCCATAGCTTATTATTTTTATTACACGAAAATAACCACGATCACAAAACTAAGATTTCCTTATAATATTGATCTTTATTTTAGAACATATTGAAACCTTTTAAGGTTCTCTTGTAGTTTCTTAAAAATTCTTGTTTTTACAATGAATTGTACAACTACAGTATGTACGCATCATAACGAATTATGAAGTATAAAGTTAATTAAGAATTTTTGGAAGACTTACAAGAAATAGATGTTTAGGTTGATGAACAAAGACTAAGAACAACCCAAATGTTGTTTTAACTAATACCCGGATGATACAAATGATCAAACCTTCAACAAATATTAAAGTATTTTGATCAAGGAGATGATAAATTATGAAATTGTGTGCGGGTGTGTGTGTTGGGTGGTTCGTAACAAAAGAAGACAATAAAACACAAGTAGAAGAGAGACAACGCTAAAGTATTTAAGTGTGTGTGATATGAATGAGAATAATGAAGTATGAGCTATAAATAACACAAGTTTACTTCACACACTAAAAGTGTGTGTGTGTGTGCCGTGGACAAGAGACAAGGAGGGGGAGGGGGGCCAATTTGATCCTCCAATCAAATTCAAGCTAGCATAAAACATGTGATTAAGGCTTGTCCCATTGATTTTGAATTTAAACTTGCTCACCAAGGTGATATGGGTGTTTGTTTGTGCCGAACAAAACAAGGGGAGGGGAGACCAAGAGATTCTCTTCATTTTTTAATGCTAGTGCTTCTCACTTGATTTAATTTCTAAGTCTTACATGTAAAAGCTCATGTTATAAGTAAACCATGATTAACGCAAGTAACGAAACGAATAACGGTATCACCGAAAATTATGAAATTTTAAATATTGCCATAAAATGTAAAAACGTAGCTATTGCCAAAATACTACAACGTTAGGCATCCCGGTTCGCTCCCGGAGACGATTCTCAGATAAAAGCGGGAATACTTCCCGGTTACACGTAAATATTAAACGAAGCTTCAAAAATTCAAATTGCTAAACGGAAACGGCTATATTATTGGACGGAAATTCTCGGGGTGTCACAAAATGACTTCGTCACCCATAAGATAGAGACAAAATTCAATGTATTTTGCTAATTCCAAAGTTAGAAACATGAAGTATCTCTAATGTAAATACAACCTCACGAATCATGAGAGGGATGCATATTAAGAGTATGTACATTAGGGTTGAGCATATAGACTGTTCGACCGGACCGGACCGGAAAACCAGACCGAACAGGACCGGACCGAACGTATTTCGGTCCGGTCCTCGGTCCGGCGTTTTGGACCAATTCGGTCTTCGGTCAGGTCCCGTCGGTCTTACCAAAAAAACCCAAACATTATGCCTTGTAGGACCGGACCGGACCGAAGACCGAACCGGACCGCGCCGACCCGGACCGGACCGCACCATTTCGGTCCGGTCCTCGGTCCGGCGTTTTAGACCAATTCGGTCTCAGTCCGGTCCGGTCTTGGCTGGTCCGGTCCGGTTTTGGACCGATGCTCACCCCTAATGTACATCAACGTTAATATGCCTTAATGGTTCATTTATATACATCATACTAAAGTTGAATTTTCAACTATGCTAACTTCGGATCACAAATTAGGATATTGTTGTAATGCGAAAAAGTTATCAACAAAAAAAGTTGTATGTTGTTCCCGCAGTTTATGTTGTGAAAAAAAATCAACCTCAAAGTGCTTTTTGAAAATTAAGTCCACCTCAAATGTAGTTATGGAGTTACATGCTTTGTAAATTGAGGAGGAAGTAATTTCTTGAGCACGTAGTGTTGCTAATGGTGGTTCCCTCTTATGTGATCCAAAGAGTGAATAATTTTGAAAAGTGTAAAGGTTGCTATTAGTAAGGCAATTCAACCCTCCAAGACCATCACTCAATATAATGTCATTAGTATATATACACGATTCTAAATCCAAGTCTAAAGTTCCTAATGAATCAGACATCAATACAAAGAATAAAAGTTAGACCATCTTGAAACTACTTAAAAAACTCATTCATGATTGAAAAAATGTTTGTGATTTCTTATTTTCTTATATGCTTATCTTAGATAAGTACTCCTGGACACCCCTTGAGATATCATATTAATGGACGACAAAACAGGAAGGGAGAAGGCTTACACTTCCTTATTCTAACAATCAACATGTGACTTGAGGAACCCTTATTGAAGAGGGTGACCAAATGGAGATCCTCCCGACACCACATCTCGAATTTATAAAAGCCAAAAGAAAATAGTACTTAAATTCACTATAACAATAAATTATTTTAACATATTTTAAGAATAAAGGTTGCTACTTCTCAAGGTTGTAAAAATCGGGAATCGTTAGCCGGACGGTCGACTAACTTGTAGCTTGTAATCGGTCTAGGTGGGATTAATCAGATTGGCATTTCTGGCAAAATTTAGGTATTTTTGGCAAGTTTTGTGTATTTCTGGCGAGTTTTAGGTATTATTGGCAAGATTTTTTTCTAAAAAACAATTGGTTATAGATTTAAACAGTTAATATAAGTGATTAAAACAAGTTTACGGTGAGTTTTATGTACTTCCGGCAAAATTAGAAGGTTTCCGGCAAGTTTGACCACCGTTAATCGCCGCTGACCACGGTTGACTTATTTGTTTGACCCAGATACATAAATCGGCAAGGTAAATTGCCTTATAACGCCTAGGCTGTAATTAATCAGCCTTGTAGACTTTATTCTGCAACACTGCTACTTTTAAATAAACATCACAATACCATGAAAAAGAAGAAACATGGCATTTAATTTTGTATAAAAATTGTGTTAGCCTATAAATTTAATCTACCTAAACTAATATGTGGAATAAAAATATACTTCCATTCCACTTCGTGCTAGATTAAATGGTGATGCATCTATCCCTCATTATTTTCCACTTCACCAGAATCCCAACCTTCACCATATCTTAAATGACGACAACTTAAGCGGGACATGCATAAATTGAAGTTAAAATATTTTTAGACAAAAAATTAAATATTATTGATTTTTAAGGCTACTGTATACATTGTAAAGACTTTTCTACAATGAATGAACAAAATAACCAGTCTTTAGATTATCAATCAATACGGAATCAACAAAAAGTTGCCTTCATTCTTACCGGAAAATACTTCAACTATGAACTCCATCATTGTCACTTGACAAGCTTTTAAGGACACTCTTAGCTCTCATCTTTTACTTAGTAAAGGAAAACGAAAAGTGAGGACTTTTGCATTTCAAAAAAAGAATCTTTCCTTATTAGGTATGATGCTTCAAATTTTTTATTATTTTTGAATATATGTTTAAATAAAAAGCTTAAATAAGTCTAAAATTGGCATTATTTTGGTGAAGAAATCTGATAAAGAAAAAAAACACATAAAAATATATGTGTCAAATTTATAAAAACAAAAACTTGAAAAAAAGAGGAGGTAATTAATAAAACTTTAGTGGTTTAATTATAAATAAATTGTATAGAGTTAAGTGTAAATTTATAAATTTACAAATTTTATTATGACTTTAAAAAAAACAAATAACCCCTTAAACTTTCATAACTTATAAAACAGAAAAAATAAAAATTATAAATATATTTAAAAACATAATGTACAAGTCCTGTGCGTACACGGCGATTAAAACTAGTTTGTAATAAAGAAGATACCATGTACACATGTTCTAAAAAGACAAAAATGTAACAATACACGTGTTCTTTTTAATTGTAGAGTTGACCTTCCAAATTGACAATTTGTTGTCCAGCAACATGTTTACAAGTTGAGAAAAAATGGAACTTTAGTATTACTTATTAGGGATCTGTCCCTTTTTCATTATTAACAGAAGAAGGACTAAAAACCTGTGTTTCTATCATTTTCAAAATAATCAAACCTGAAAAAAGCTTCTTCTTGTATTAGTTCACAAACCGTTATACCCGACTTTCTCTCACCAAGAACACATGTCCCTACACTCTGTCTCATCATAGATTGTCCCAAGATTCTACATATTGAACTCTTATTTATGCAAAGAACAATTTTGCTTTTTAGTTGACAATTATGCTTTTCAGTTGACAATATATCATCTTACCATAATCAATTCAATCATGTCATTAAGTTAAAAGAACAATTTCATATCTCCTTCTTTGATTTGAAAATTTTATATTTACCCAAGCATGCTTTAAAAAATATTGTATATTATGCACTCAATTATTATATTTTGGGTATATATGAAATTAAACATTATAATAGGAGATATGAAACTAATCCTTAATTTAATTGTGATTTTAAGCTACATATGTTTAGTTTCTATAGTTTACAAGGTGA
Source organism: Tanacetum coccineum (assembly GCA_026074375.1). Classification (NCBI taxonomy): domain Eukaryota; kingdom Viridiplantae; phylum Streptophyta; class Magnoliopsida; order Asterales; family Asteraceae; genus Tanacetum; species Tanacetum coccineum. Next base: position 13,327 of record BQNB010013642.1, read on the forward strand.
GATTAAAATTTAAAAATGCCTAAATGACACAATCTAAAAGTAAAATAATCACTTTTAAGATCAAACCCATTAACTTAAAATCTAATCTTTCTTGAACATATAGTTCTAAGATATAAAATTATTAGTTTATACACATACCAGGTCATTAGAAGCCTCTAATTAATTAAACAAATATACTAAAAAAATCAAAAAACTTATGTCAATTTTAAAGTCAATAATTAGTCTTTTTGACCATAAAATTCTCACATATTACTTACATTAAAGACAACAAAGTCAATTATGCAAAGGGCACCGGCCTTTACAGTCTTCACCATAAAGTGTATCAATGCAATAAATCATTGACTGCCCGGGCAAGAAACAATATTACTAATAATTAAGTAACTTACAACAAAAAAACTGGAATATTCACTTTAACCCTTTTTAGTTGTAAAACAAATAAAGCATTTGAAATAAAAAGCATAGTGCTCCTATAAAACATAAATAAAAAAAGTCATAAATGTCTAAACAACACCAGAACAACAACAACCAAGACCTCTAGATCCACTATTCTCATATATTACTTACTAGATCCACTATTCTCATATATTACTTACATTAGAGACAACAAAGTCAATTATGCGAAAGGCACCGGCCTTTACAGTCTTCACCATAAAGTATACAAATGCAATAATTCATTGACTGTCCGGACATGAAAAAATATTACTAATAAATAAGTAACTTACAACAAAAAACTCGAATATTCATTTTAAACCTTTTTAGTTGTAAAACAAATAAAGCATTTGAAATACAAAGCATAGTACTCCTATAAAACATAAACAAAAAAGCCATAAATGTCCAAACAACACCAGAACAACAACAACCAAGACCTATAGATCCACAAATTCCATTCATAACACAAAAGCTCTATATGGAATTAATTGCTCATTTTTCTCTCGGCACATTGAACACCTAATTATTGTTGTTCTTCCATTAGTAACCAGCAACCCAAATAACTCGCGACCCTCCCGAAATAGAAAAAACACAGGTTATATGTTATTACTACTTCGGTTCTTTGGTGGCTTTGGAGATACCGAAATAGCGTCACGTTTAACTCTCAACCGTTGAGGAAAAGTGATCTATTCGATAATGTTCGTTTCTCTTCATTTTCGTGGCTTCACAATAGGGACCATAAGTTATCTTGGAATGACTGGCTTATGTATCCCCTTTCGATCACGCGTAATGGCAATGGTTAGAGCTGCTTTTTGGTTCTTTTTTTCCTGAAGCAGTTCATGCATTACTTGTTGCATTAGTTGGGTATACTAGATGCTGCAGGATTCACATACGTGTTTATAATATATTAAGTATATTATTATGGGTCTTATATATGTACTAATGTAAACTATGTTTGAGTGTTACAGATCCTGTCATGTCTTCTTCATCCACGGTCACCTACACATCTGTCTACACTGATTCTGAGCCAGGGAGAGTCTTCTGAGGAGCTGATGAGGAGCTGTTTGATGGAGGTTCTCCACGAGTCATCGTATACGGATACGATGGACTCCCTATACAGCCGGTAGCTCCGCCATCTCCGGACTATGTGCCAGGACCTGAGCACCCACTGTTCTTCCATTAGTAACCAGCAACCCAAATAACTCGCGACCCTCCATCAGTAACCATCACAACCCCTCGTCATGAACCCTTCATCAACAACCCCTCGTCGACAAACCCTCATCACCAACCATCAACCATTCAACCCTTCATCAACAATCATCAACAACCTCTCATAAATAGCCCATCATCATCAATTCTTCATCAGTCACCCCTCATCAACAACTCATCATCAACAACCTTTCTACAACACCAACTTAATATAGACAACAACCTCCAATATAAAATGACAAGTTAGAAAGCAATGAGTATGAGTGTAGATACAAAAATAACACTAATAATGACTCTATTTCTTGTCAATTCAAAATATTCATGAGCATTCATCTTAGAAGATTGCATATCATATTGCCACACCTCGAATCTATACTCATTTAAATTTAATGGCGAACAAAGTAACATAAATTGCTTGCATATTATACATGAAGATAAATGAATATATACATATAAATTTACAACAATTTATAAAGAAATACTATCTATACTACATATAAAACAAATTAGTATCTCTTTCTTCATTCAATGCAAAATTAAGTGATACAAGTATTAACGCAGATTGTACAATCTGTAATGCAAACAACAAATAGTTGAAATTCAATAATACAAACATTCATTAATATGTACAATTAACCAATGCACAAATACATACTTATTGACTGGTCAACACATTTAATGTTATTCTTAAAACACCCATTATTAATTAATGTAATTTTTAATTCACCCCTAAAATAAAAAATACATGTTATTATACACATTGTACAAACTAATAAAACACACAAAACTTTATACAATTTATATGTTAATACATATAGTTTTGAAAGCCGGACCGGACTGGACCAACGGGTTCAATCGGGAACATGAGTGGTTACCGGTTCGGCTAGCATATAAAAGCCGTCTGAAAACAAACCGGAGAGAACCGGTCATAACCTATAAAAATGGTGAACCGAGTCTGATGAGGATCATTTTTCTTTTGTTTTTCTCCGATTAATCATAAGGTACCCGTCGCCGCAACGCGCGGATACCCTGCTAGTTATTTCTAAAATGTTACTTTATACCTAATGACAATTTTCAAACACATGGCTTTTCAATGTTGTTGCAAAACAAAGTTCAACATCATCATGTAAACATATATCATTTGATACGTCACACTATCATTTTTGGCATCTTTCAAATACATCTTCATAGAACTGCTTAGCTTACCATCGATGTATATCATTATTATTCTTAAACATGTTGTGTTAAACAAAGTTCTAGAATACATACTAAGTTTACACATAATTACATATTAACTATGAACATTGTTACATGTATCATTGCTTTTAGGAATATAACTCTAGCATAGTTTATTTTTACATAAACTCTTTCTTTAATGTTGAGAGATATAACATAGAATGAAGCTTTTTTCCAACTTATTGAATATCACACACTCAATTTCAATGCCACTAAATCTCAATAAACCACTACATAGTTGTTACTTCCAAGACAATCAATCAAGATATTTCTAGCAAAACATATTAGCATGCAACACTTACACTTGCATCCATGATTGTCCATAATTAGTTGTTTTTTCACTTTCTTTTCATCTATTTGACATTCTTCAGTTTCATGATAACAACTCATAACTTCACCATTGCTATCTAAAAGCAATTTACATTATTATATATTAAAATAAAATAATTATTGTACTAAATTAACGCATCAACATACATATTTGAAAAGTTATCATTAAACTTAAGAGCATGTATTGCAAAGGATAGTTAGTCAATATATTAAGTACAAATTTTGTATCTTCCATCCTAAATTGCTACCAACTTAGTTTAGCAAGTTTGTCACATCGAAAACACATAAAACTCGTTCGGGTTTTAAATGGTTAGTAAAATATACAAAGTCTTCTTCGCATCTACATCATTTACGGTTGCTTGAATTTTTATGATCTAGGAGACAGGTGTATTTATTGTTTTTGGTGAATCATGATAAGAATCTTATTGTTATTTATAATCAATTACTAGTTAAAACAGTATAATATTAATAAATTGATTGATGGTACAGATTTTCTGTCTAATAGATAACATTTCTCAAATTGTCAACAAATTTCCCGTTGCATCCTCCTGATACCACCACCTTCGTTTCACCTTCACCATAATCTGTCATGAACATTTTACAAGAATTACATCACGAATAAAGTTTATGTTTCGTTCATTAACAACAAATACTATAACCGTTTATATAAATATTTGTTAATTTATTCCAAATAGTTAGTTTTTACAATAATGTCAGTCACATTCATATAGTAATAACTTACACGACATGTAGAGTGGTATTAGTGGGTGGTTAGGATTTTATGGTATATATGGGTAGTTATTAGTACTTCTATAGTGATATTCTATGTGGATTTCATATTTTAGAGTAACAAATTTCATTGTTGATTAGTGTAATACGTTAAAGTATATATAACACATGATTTTACGTTGTTGCATATATTTCACACCATGTTTTTTCAAAACGTTGAAGCACACCCAACACAACAAAAAATATAAAAGTAATTAAAAACATACTCCACAACTATGAAGCCAAGAACATAGACTAAATAATATTCAACATGAACTAAAAACATATCCAAACTTCTCATATCTTACATATATAATGCATCCACTGTATGTCACTTTGTTCTTTAACTACTAACATTTACACAAATTTTATTAATAAGTATACAAATAATAACATGTTTTATGGTTCGAAAAAAAAGAAAATATAGAGATAAGCAATAATGTGTCTCAATAACCATCTAATACTTTCTATTCTCAAAACAAGCTTCCAAAGCTTTCATCCATTCCCATATCATCCTTCTTACGAACACTATCAAAATTTCAATTAGAATTATATCGCTTTCTATTATATTTTGCGTGTTAAATGTGACCACCATTACTTGAGCAGGTTAGTCAAACCGTTAGTGTTGACTTGTGAATCTGTTGTAATATATGGTGTATGTGATTATATGTGTTTATATGCGTTTATGTGGATTATGTGGGAAATTGGTAGTCAATCTATTGAGTGTGATCATCTCAATGAGATTGGAATGGTGGTGAGATTGGTTGAATTCATTTCATTCACTTTTGGTGACAAGGAAATGATTTTGGTGATTTAAGCGGTTTCGTGTTAATTGTGTAAGTAAGTATTACATATATGTATTTTTATGTTAGTAATTTAGGATAATATTAGGTTTTAGTAGTTAGGATATGAAAGAAATGAAGTTCCTATTTTTGGAAAGTTAGGATTAATAAAAATGAAAAGTTAATTATTTTAAAGGTTTAGTAAAGTGCGTTTATGTAAAAAGGTATGCGCAAATAAGCTTAGATTTTTATAAAAAATTAAGGTAATGTTAGTAAATATGTAATTAATAAATAAATAAATAAAATAAAATAAATATATATGCATACATATATTCGGCCGGTTTTGGTAAAAAAAAAAATCAAAGCCCAATTGAACTAGGACTCTAATTAGGAAATTTTGTATCCTATATATACTAACCCATAATACCCTAAGGCTGGATTGAGTGATGGTGAGAAACCCACCTGACACGTCAGTGCCACATCAGCTTTCTCTCTCCAAATAAAACTCACCTTACAACTCACCTTTCAACCGTAATAAGAACTCACCTTACCACTAAAACTCGCCTTTCATTAAAATACCCACTTTATATAAAATATAACCCACTAAATACCCATACACACTCACAACAAATTAATATATATTTAATAAAAAAGAAATTGGCCCACCTTTTTAAACTCACCATGAGGTGAGTATCTCACTTATCAGCCAAAAAATTAAGCCAAACTCACTTTGATAATGTTAACTCACCTAGGTGAGTTTTGCCACCGGCGTGGCACTCGCGCGCGAGTGGGAAACTCACCTAGGTGAGTTTGCACCCACTCCGTCCAGCCTAAGAAGAACATCTGGCCTCGAAAGTTTTTAAGGTCAGGAAGTCATTCAAATGTTGGTTACGAGAAAAGTTATCAAAGCAGTAAATTCGGGTCAGATTTAGGTCAGATTACGAGGTTTAAAATCCCCACATAAAATTCGAATTAGGATTATCCAACCTACAGAAGTTTAGTTCTATGTGTCTATTAAAAATCCCCCAAAGGAGAGCTTCTGATTTGGAGTCTAAGTATGGTTTTTAGGTCCAAACTTTTTAGTGTGCAATCAGATCCGAAACTGAGTAGTTAAAAGTTTGATTTTATTTGGAGCACTTAAGAGTGGAAATAAATTAGTGGAAAAATCACGGAGATATTAAACACATGATATTGAACTTGTAATTTTTGGTAAAATTTATAAAGGTCAGTAGGTGTGGTTTAGAAAATGGTAAAGTGACACTAAAATTCTGCATTTTCGGGTAAATTGTAGAACTTTGAAAAAGTGTGTAAACAAATTGGTTAATGACGGGCATGGTGTCGGGGTGACCCATGAGGGTAATTAAACACCTTAGACATCCATCATATGATTGTTACATGTGCTTAAGCTTTTGGCTTAGTAGCGTGTAACACGTGTTGTTTTGTTGTTTAGATTTGTGCTAGTGTTTGTGGAAGCTGCAAAGCAATCAGGTGAGTTTCATAGCCCCTTTTTCTTATGTTTTCTTGGGGTGAAAATGATGCTATGAGTTTAAATGTTTTTAGTTGCTGTGATTATGTGTTATGTGGTTATTGATTTGTGATGTGATACGCTCCATGGCTTTGTGATCAATTGGAGTTGTTTTGAGGTATGTGAGTTCGGTTGGAGAGTGGTGTTTACTACTCAATCAAATCCAACTGAAGGGTTGAAATAATACTCAATAATGTGTTGGTCCAGGCCTAAGTATAAGTTCCAGCTGGTAGACTTTTAGGTGCGTAAGTGACGTAATTTGGAGCGGATGAGTACGCCTACTCAGTGTTGTGATATGGGATCGGATGGGTACGCCTACCCAGTGTATGGTTGTTATGAATTGTTTTAGTAATCGCAGCAATTGTATGAAAGTTTTATATGTGTCTTAAACCTATGACTCTCACCAACATTATGTTGACGTTTAAGCATCATTTTCAGGTGAGCAACATGGGAATAAGATAGAGAGAAGTGGCTAGAAAGAGACCATAGGATGTCGTGGAGATTATTGCTTTATTGTCTTGAATTTTGCATTGTTTGGATTATGAATAAATGTTGCATGTCTTTCTATTGGCGAGAACTTTCGTTTCATCAATAAAGACGCCTTTTGGATTTGGTTAGTTTATGGGTATTGTTATGACACTTTGTGTCTATACTTTGCTTATTTATTGCATGTAGAATTCTCTATATAGACGCCATTGTGTTGTGATGATATCCTTTCTCGTTACGCCTCGCGTTTCCGCCTTGGCGGGGTGTGACAGATTGGTATCAGAGCCTTTGGTTATAGAGAAGTAGGTGGTTGAGCCTAGACTATAACCTAGGGGTCCTTCATGTAGATGCATTTAGGGCTTAAGTGTTTAATGCTATAACTGCTATGCTTCCCCTCTATTTTTGCATAGCTTATATATCTCGTATTTTGCTAAGTTGTCATTTTAGTTATTTTGTCTTCCATTATCTGATATGATATGTATTACTTTCTTAGTATTTTAGCTATGTTTTTCCCCCACCCGTAAGAAGTCTCGTTGGGGAACCGTTTTCCCAACTGGACTTAAGCGTTATAAGGAGCCTCTTGTGGAACCGAAGGAGATAAGATAGTCGATCGTTTGTCGAATTCGCGTAATAGGGCTGGACCCGCGGAGTCGGGTGATTCTTGCGGAGGCAAAGTCAAACCCAAGCGAGGCCCAGCATAAGTTTATCCCGTCCTTTACCTCGTCATGTTGTTATTGATTATTTCTTTCGGATATTTTGTATTTTGGGAATTGTTGCGAGACTTTCGTTCCTTTATGTCGTTTTGATTTTATTTTGATATAAGTAAGTAGTTATGTAATGGAGCATCCTTTATGTGTTAAGTTAGAGTGGTTTAAGAGGTGCAATGTGGTATATGTGAATTATGATTGATATGGGTAATCTTGGAAGTAAGTACACGTGTGAAAGGAGGCACTTATAATTATGGTGGCCAACATAATTATAAAGGCATCACACACGTAGACTTGTGACCATGATTGCATTTATTTGTGTTTGGTTGTAAGGTGGTAGTGTAATATGTTTTTTTATCGATATGTGTATTCATGATAAGGATGGTGGTATGGGTAGAGAATTATTCTCTTACCCTAATTGGAGGATATGTTAAGCTGAGTTGTATAGATAGTAAGTTTCCCTTCTATCTAGTATTTGTGGATACCTAGTATTGCTATTATAGAGGTTGCTCGGTTGTTTGTTCGGATTTCCTAAGTCTAAGTTTAGCATCCCTTCATCGTACTTTGTTAGTAAGGATACCCGATTTTCCTATTCGACGTCTCGATGTATATTGGTTGTTCGGAATCTGCTTTTTCGGATATAGCCGCGTTTCGTTAGTTCTTTCATTGCATTGATTACTCGTATGAGTATCAAAGGTTTCTTTTAAGCACTAATTGTTCCTAACATATTAGTGTGGATCATTACTCCCTTCTTTGTATATCCCTTGGTTTTCGTAACCCGTTGGCGACGTGTTAGTATCGATGCTTTTAGGTTTGCTCTGTTGATCGTTATTTTGGATAAGACCTTACGTTTTCTTTTGGGTACGTAACGTCTCGCATGAGTTTTCTTGTACGAGTTCGTTTGATTTTATTTTGAGTATATGGTTCTTGGTATTTTCTTTCGTTTTCAAACAATAGAATTGTGTTAGAGTCTGTACGGTGTTTTACGATCCCTGTTGGTATTATGGTGTCATTTGTTTGAGTAACATATTTCATAATTGATGTCTAATTATAAAAACTCTTTGGAAGTATTGTGTTAGTGTTTGAGAAAAACTGTGTTTAAAATGATCTTTGTAAATAGAATATGTTTAAATGGTCTATACAAATAGGATATGAAAATTTTTAAGTGGTTTAATAAATTTTATTTTATTATAAAAAGCTGGTTTAAAGTGATTCATAGTGGTAAGGTACGATATACCATTAGATAACCATCTCTAGATTTTTTTATGACAACCAGAATGAATTTTATAAAGATTAAATTTAAGACAATTTTATTTATTATTTAAAATGATTTTTATACTTAAAGTGACTTTCTTAATTTAAATTGATTTTTATAAAAACATTATTTAATTTGGTCTTTCGAGTAAAGTCGATAATTGGTATAAGAATTTCCGTCTTTCGTATTGATATTTTTTTATGTGTTCATTTGTCGTGGTACGCCTGTTGATTTTCTTTCGTTTGCGTTTTCACTCAGTGCATATACGCATCTTTTCTTTCAAAGGATTCTTATGTCTTTTGATCCACGTCTACTTGCATATGTGGAATCTCCTATATGTATTCTAGCCTTTGACTCGATATTCGTTTGTTATCTTATTCGATTGTTCCTAACCCTTGGAGTTCGTTGATACCGTTGAGTCGTGGAAGCTTTGATGTGATTGTGGGAATGGACTGGTTGTCCAAGAGGAAGTTTGTGATAGTATGTTATGAGAAGGTGGTTAGAATACCGTTGGAAGGTGATGAGATACTTCGAGTTCATGGGGAACGTACTTTGGGAGCCGCCAAAGCCCTAATGAACGCTAAGGTAGATGAACCTAGGATAAGTGATATACCCGTGGCGCGCGATATTACTGATGTGTTTCTGGAAGATTTGTCGATGACCACCACGACGACAAGTTGAGTTCCGCATAGATTTGGTTCATGGTGCGGACACCAGCGCAAGTCTCATATGTCTAGGCACCCTCAGAAATGCAAGAATTGTCTGAACAACTTCGAGAGTTGGAAGACAATGGTTTTATATGACCTAGTCATTTTCTGTAAGGAGCATCGGTGTTATTGTAAAGAAGAAGGATGGTTCTTTTCGCATGTGTATTGATTTTACGGAGTTTAACAAATTAACTATAAAAAAACCGTTATCCACTCCCTAGATGAGGATTGTTTGATCGGTTAAGAAGAGCGTATCCTTTTTAAAGATGAGATTTTTGGTCAGGTTTTCATCAGCTACGAGGATCATAGGATGCCTTGCCAAAGACCGCATTTCGAATCAAGATACGGAACATTTTTAGTTACGGTTATGCCTTTTGGGTTAACCAATGCACTAGCGGTTTTCATGGACTTAATGAATGTGATTTGCAAACCGTACTGAGGTAGGTTTGTCATCGTATTCATTGATGACATTCTGACCTACTCAAAGTCGAAGGAAGTGCAAGAAGTTCACTTAAAGTTAGTGTTGGGTTACTGAGGAAGGAGAAGCTATAGGCGAAGTTTTCTAAGTGCGAGTTTTGGTTGGAAGAAGTGCATTTTCTTGGTACGTGGTCAACGCATAATGGTATTCTCGTGGACCCGGAGTCAAGGAGTGAGACTGTTTGTAGGAATTGGATGATTATTCTTAGGATTGGCAGGTTACTACCGACGTTCATCGCGAATTTTTTTTAGATTGTTGAACCCCCTTACTTCCTTAACTGAGAGGAATCAGAAGTATGAGTGGAGCGTAAAACAAGAAGAGGCTTTTCAAACTTTGAAGAATGATTTGTGTGATACCCCGAATAAGTGTTGTAAATGGATGATGCGTTGTGAGAAAGGAGAGAGTTGAAATCAAGAAGGTAAGGGAAATGATACCTGGCCGCCAAAGTAGGCGTTCAGCAAGGAACGTACTCGCAGAAAGGCTACATGGTTTAGAGCAACAGATGGAAAGAAAAGGAGACGAGAATTTATACTTTATGGATCGAATTTGGTTTCTATTGGTGGGAAGTGTAATGGATGAGGCCCATGCATCTATGTACTTGGTACATCCGGGAGCGGATAAGACGTACTATAACCTTGGAGACATGTATGGGTAGCCACGTGTAGAAAAGGATGTAGCTGCCTATGTAAGCAATTGTCGGATTTGTTTAAGAGGTGAAGGCTGCAATGTCAAAGACTTTTGGCTTACTGCAACAGCCTAAGATTCTTGAGTGAAAATGAGATATAATCACCATGGATTTTATCACTAAATTTACAAGGTCAAAGTAGTGAGTATGATGTGATTTTGGGTGATGGACGATAGACTAACCAAGTTAGCTTATTTTCTAGCTATACAAGAAGATTTCAAGATGTGAAGTTGGCAAAGATTTATATTGATGACATAATAGCAAGGAATGTAATTTTGGTGACGATCAAATCAGATTGAGATGGATGACTTACCTCGTGGTTTTGGCAGACGCGGTAGAAAGTGTTAGAGACGCGATTAGATGTAGGTACTGCTTAGCATCCTTAAGCGGATGGACAAAGTGAACGTATGATTCAGACATTGGAAGATATAATGAGGTCATGTGGTATCAACTTTGGTGTAGTTTTTATTTGAGCATTTTGGTGTTGCGTTTGAAGCTTTGTATGGAAGGAAATGTAGGTCGCCTGTTCTATGGGCAGAGATTAGAGAGAGTAGTTTGACTGGACTTGAGTTAGTACAAGAAACGATTGATAAGGTAGTGTTGGTAAAGGAAAAGCCCAAAATGGAGAGAGATCGCCAAAAGAGCTATGTTGATTATAGGCGTAAGCCGTTAGAGTTTGAGGTGGGAGATCGTGTATTGTTAAAGGTGATGCCTTGGAAAGGCGTAGTGCATTTTGCGAAAGAAGGGTAAGTAGCACGAGATATGTAGACCATTGAGTATTTTTTCCATAGAAAGGATTGGCATTGTAGCGTATAGGTTGAGGGTACTGAGGAGTTAAATAGCATACATGACACCTTTGTGACAACCGTGATTGAGCAGGTTAATTTAAACCTTTAGAAATGGCTAAGAGTTCAGTTTTATGTGTGTAAGTGTTGTGCTATGTGAATTTATGTGAGCAATGTGAGTTAATTATGTGCTTGATATCATTTTGAGGTGTATGGGCATCTCATTTTGAGTTTGTTTAAGTTTGGTTTTAGTATGCTATCTTCACATTTGCGGTGATAATGATTGAAAGACGTTGTGATGCATGCTACGTCAATACTTGGTTTTAAGCATTAAGCGTTTATAGGAAGTGTGTGATATGGGAAAGGAATAATGTAGTTGAAATATGGAAGTTGGTATTAAACTTTCCATATATATAAAGTGAATTTGGAAATGAAAAGTTATTTTTTAGAAAGTAGTTTATAAGCAAAATAGTTTACCAAATTAGCTTAGATTTTATAAAATACTTAATGAATTGAATTGTAATTAATTAACTAATAAAGATAAAAATAATAATTTGTTATACAGAATAGTAAAATTTGTTTTTTTACGAATTGAGAAAAAAAAAGAATATATGCTCAATCTAGTAGGGACTCTTAATTAAGGGAAAAATCTAAATTTTAGTTATAATTAGGATTCTATAATTTTGGTAATTATCTAGATTTTTTCCCATACTTTAAATACAAACTCATACCCCATATTTTTTAACCCCGATCGAACTCATGTGCAGAGAGAAAAAAAAAGATTTTATTTATTCAAGATCAAGCTAGGTGATTTGTTGTTCAAGAATCAAGGTTTAGGTAAGTTTCAATTAAGCTTTTGTTAATTAGTTATCATTAAATCATGTAATAATTATTATGATAGATAATTAGGGTTTCATAGCATCTGTAATTAATGATATAATAAACATGTTATAATGATTAGGGTTTAATTAGAAGCTTATGGGTTAATGTGTTTGTTTAATTGCGTTAGACTTGAATTAGGGTTTGGCAGAATTTAGGGCTGTGTTGTTTTGATGATATATAGGTGATAAATGCATGAATTGATATGATTCTTGAGCCTAGGTTGTAGCTCAGAGAGTCTAGTTTCCATAAAATCCAGCCTCGAAAGTTTTTAAGGTCGGGAAGTCATTCAAATGTTGGTTACAAGAAAAGTTGTCAAAGCAGTAAATTCGGGTCAGATTTAGGTCAGATTACGAGGTGTAAAACCCCCACTTAAAATTAGAATTAGGATTAGCCAATCTACAAGAGTTTAGTTCTATGTGTCTATTAAAAATCTCCATAAAGGAGAGCTTCTGATTTGGAGTCTATGTATGGTTTTTAGGTCCAAACTTTTTAGTGTTCATTCAGATCTAAAACTGAGTAGTTAAAAGTTTGATTTTATTTGGGGCACTTAAGAAGGGAAATAAATTAGTGGAAAAATCATGGAGATAGTAAACTCATGATATTGAACCTGTGATTTTTGGTAAAATTTATAAAGGTCAGTAGGTGTGGTTTAGATAGGTAAAGTCGGCTCTAAAAAATTCTGTATTTCGGGTAAATTGTTGAACATTGAAAAAGTGTGTAAACGAATTGGTAAATGTTGGGCATGGTGTCGGGGTGACCCATGAGGGTAAATAAACACCTTAGACATCCATCATATGATTCTTAAATGGGCATAAGCATTTTGTCTTAGTCGCGTGTAACATGCGTTTGTTTGATTTTATAGTTTTGTGCAAGGAGTTTGGAAATTTCTTAAGCATCAAGTGAGTTTCATAGCCCCTTTTTCTTATGTTTTCTTAGGGTGAAAATGATGCTATGAGTTTAAATATTTTGGTTACTGGGATAATGTGTTTTTATAATGAGGCATGGCTATACGAGACTATTGTATGTTATGTGCTACTTGCTAATTTGATATGGATTGTTGTGCTTGAGTGTGACCGTCTCAAGGAATTGATAGATTGTTAGAAGTGAGCGTGATCGTCTCATTGTTGTGGATTGTTAATAGTGAGCGTGATCGTCTCATTGTTGTGGATTGTTAATAGTGAGCGTGATCATCTTATTGTTGTGGATAGGGATAGGTTTGTGATGTTTAAGCGTGAGCGTCTCAACGTGGGTTGATGTGATTGCATGTTAGCTTGTATGATAGTTCGTTGTATGTTCTGCTATGCTATGTTTTATTTATCACAGTGATTTCAAAGTGAGTTATTAGCGTGTCTTAAACCTATGACTCTCACCAACATTATGTTGACGTTTAAGCATCATTTTTAGGTGAGCATTATGGGGATAAGATAGAGAGAAGTGGCTTGAAAGAGACCATAGGATGTCATGTTTTATTGTTTTTAGTCTTGATATTGCATTGTTTGAATTATGATACTTGTTGGAATGTCTTTCTATTGGCGAGAACTTTGTTTCATCGCAATAAAGGACGCCTTTAGATTTGGGATTAGCTTTATTGGGTTTTGTTATGACCTTTGTGTCTATACTTGTGCTTATTTTTGCATGTAGAAGTCTTTTATAGATGCACATTTGAGTTGTGATGATATCCATGATGTTACGCCTTCGCGTTTCGCCTTGGCAAGGTGTAAGATTGGTATCAGAACGTTGGTTATAGGAGAAGTAGGGGTTTGAGCACTAGGACTATAACCTAGGGGTCCTTAATGTAGATGATTAGGGCTTAAAGTGCTTTAACGTTTATTAACTGCTTTGCTTCCTATCTATTTTTGCATAGATTATATATCTCGTATTTTGATAAGTTGTCATTTTTATTTTTTTGCCTACGGTTATCTGCTATGATACCGTATTACTTTTCTTAGTAATTTTAGCTATGTTTCCCCCCACCTTAAAGAAGTCTAGTTGAGGAACCATTTTCGAACAGACTTAAGCGTTATAGTAGCTCTTGTGGAACCGAAGGAGATAGGGATAGTTGATTGTTTGTCGGAGTGCGTAATTGGGCTGGTCGCGGAGTCGGGTGGGATCTTGCGGAGGACAAGTCAAACCAATCGAGATAGATTATATGAAGTTTAATGTATCCCTTAGTTTTTTGTTGATCGTGCTATTGGTCACTAGTTAAATTCTCGGGACAAAAGTTCCTAAAGGAGGGGATACTTGTGAACAACCGTGAATTTGAGTTCGGGTTGTTCATATATTTTGATTATGGCTAAGAGTTCTATTTATGTGTTGTAGGTGTGGTGCTATGTGTTTTTATGTGGGCACTAAGTGGGTTAAGTATGTGGTAATATCATTTGGAGGTGTGTGGCTTACTTATTTTTGTGTGTGTTTGTGTTTTGTGGTGATGTGTATTCCATTTGTCACGTTTAGTTAATAACGGAAAGGAGTGGCCGGATTGATGTAATGTACTGTCAATAGTTTGGATGATTTAGTGATAAGCGTTTATTGGGAATTGTGGCATTTTTAGAATGAAATAAGTGAGTGAAATATAGAAGGTAGTAGTCCAAACTTTCTAAAAAAATAGAAAGTGGGTGGTGAAATGAAGTTTTTTTTAGAAAGGTTAGTAAGTAAAAGTTTAAGTACAAAGGTTTAATCAAATTAGCTTAGGATTTTTATAAAAAACTTAAGGTAATGTAAATAATAATGTAATTAATAATAATAAAAAAATAATAAAATATATATGGAAGGGGGGAAAAGTCGGCCAAAAAGAAAGGATGAAAAAAAAGGAAAACAAATCCTACTCTAATTAAAATTGGTAAAAGATATCTATCCTAGACTTTTTTGTAAACCTTATAAATACTAAAAACCCTTCTCCCCCTTGTTTTTGATTGTTCCAGCCGAATTTTATCAAAGGAGGAAAAAAATAGTGATTTGTATAATCAATTCAAGGTTTTTAGGTAATTCTTAAACCCTTTTTAATCGAATCCTTCTTTTTAATCATGTAATAATTATTATGATGGATAAATAGGGTTTCATAATATCTGTAATTAATGATATAATAAACATGTTATAATGATTAGGGTTTAATTAGAAGCTTATGGGTGTAATTGGTTAGATTTAATTCGCGTTAAAACTTGAATTAGGGTTTGGCTGAATTAGGGCTGTGTTGTTTTATGTATATCTTTGATGATAGACACGAATATTTATATCTTTCTGGAGTCTTGAATAAGGCCAAGAGTCTTCTTTCCAGAAAATCCGGCCTCGAAAGTTTTTAAGGTCGGGAAGTCATTCAAATGCTGGTTACACTAAAAGTTGTCAAAACAGTAAATATGGGTCAGATTTAGGTCATGTTTATGAGGGTAAAACCCTAACTTAAAATTCGAATTGAGCTTAGCCCTTCTACAGTAGTTAAGTTCCATATGTATATAGAGAAACCCCATAAGTATACCTTCTAATTTTATGTCTAAGTATGGTTAATAAGTCCAAACTTTTTAGTGTGCAATCAGATCCGAATTGGGACTGTTTTAAAGTTTGATTTTCTTAAGAGTACTTGTGCATGTATATGGCTTTTGGAAATCCAAAGGTAGTTAATATACTCATAAATGAACATGGGTGGTTTTTGGTATGAATTATGGGGCTATTAAGTAAGGGTTTGGGTAGTAAAGTTATGATTAAAAGTCTGCAATTAGAAGTTAATTAAAAGTAATGGTGGAAGGAGTTAATGGACGTGGTTAAGTTTAGATATGGTGTCGGGGTGGATCCATGATGGTTAATTAAAAAACAAACACAACACCCCCTTAGACATCATCATATGGATTGTAACATGTGTTTTTAAGGACTTTGTCTTAGTAGCGCATGTTGAGAATCTTTTAAGCTCATCTAGGATCAGTTTTATAGATAATATTGAATCACGCAGCGGAATAATAAGAAAGCAATATTATCAAACAAGGTTTTATTATTAAACATTCCACCTTTACCCCAAACACTATAATTTGGGATTACTAACTAATAAACTAACTATTTTGTGGGACGTGTAAACCCACTCAAACAACACGTTTTCTATCTATGATACACACACACAACCCTTTTGCATTGAAGACTCTATTGGAGAGCTCTATGTTTCAGGAATGTGACTCAACCTATGTTATGATCCTCTTTACTATATGGAGAGATTAAGACTTACAAAGAAAGCTAATTCCAGTCAACAATTTTTATTTTAAAATACTTAGTCAATGTATTTAATATGGTTGACTAAATACTTAGGAAACTAAATCAGCATTAATCTTTCAAAGTTGTAATTAATCTTCAATCAGCATTAATCGTTTGTTTGACTGCATTAAATGAGAAGATAACTACTGTTTGACTTCAAGTCTTCTAGAATTCCATAATGCTGAATAGTCTTCTTGTTTCATTTTTTTGTTCATCAAATTTGTAATCCCAACAATCTTCCCCTATTTGTTGATGACAAAAAAAAAAACAAATTCCTTCACGACTTCCCCTGAAGTTTGAGTTCTGGATTCCCTAAATGAAAATAATCTTCTTTGTAAATGTTCCCCTTAACTTTAAGATCTTCCTCCTTAATGTTATCAATGCTCCATTCCATGCCACACACAGGATCTATAAGTTGCTAACAAATAATTATCTTCCTTTTTGTCTTATCCAATAGGGAATGGATGGATGATTGGATCACATTTTAAACAAACTTATAATAAGTTAAGTGATCAAATGAAAGGGTTTGAAAAAAGGTTTTTGATCAGAGAAAACTGTGTGCAAAGAGGTGAGAAAATCTGTGAAAACCATCCACTATTTATAAGAAAAAATATTAATTTTTTATTTAGGCGGTCCCCTTAATTATACAAGGACGGTCCCCTTAATTATGGCCGATTCCCATAATTAAAGGGGCCGCCCATTTTTTAGACGCTCCCTTTTTGTCCTTTTGTGGAGAAGGTTTTTCTAGAACTTTTCTAGCCGTTTTTGGGTAGAAAATTTGAATTCAAAATATTCGAGTGATAGTTGTAATTTAAACATTTTGCTTATAAATTAAAAAAATGTTTGGTATTGTTTTTTTTAAATGTTTGTCTCATTTTATAAAAAATGTATGGTTTGACATAAAATAAAAATTTCTTTGGATCATTCAACAAGCTAAAGTTTGAGTTTTTTCATACATTTTAGTGTTTTACGTTGAGCTGCGAACTTTATTTTGTGTTGAGAAAAACATGTGACGTCGAAAGATGTTGACGTGAATTGATGATTTGTGATTGCGAGTAACTTAAGTACTTTACGTTATGTGTTATAAGTTACATGTTTGTCATCACCAAAACATGAAGAGAATGTATAGATTAAATATCGTAATGTAATATTTCTACCAACAGATATTCAAGCATCAAACAAAATACTTACATGGATTTCAATTCATCTCTCGCCGTGAATACGACACTCGGAGGATAGACTACTACTTTTCCTAAAGTAATTTTATTATCTAACGGGAAATACTATATATATTATTACGACACACGTTTATACGATATCAATAAACTTGTATAGTCGGCATAAACCCCAACTTCGGACCAACCTGAATTAGTCTAACCTCTTGTCTATGATTCTTCAAGTTCTTCAATGAATCCTAGATGGATTTCTTAGGACATGACCAAAAACCTTATAACTTGAACATCTAGGAGGTGTCCACACATACTCAACACGAATGTTCTCATAGTATACCCCTCACCAACGAATCTAGGTAGATGAACCACAGTGATATCTTTTAACTCAACATTAACTTGAAGCTTAACCATGGCTCTAGCATAACTAGTCATACCCTAAGAGTTCATGCACATAGCGACCATATAAAAATCTAACATTATAAGGTTTGCCGAGTTTGGTAGAATTTACAATCAAACCTCTTCTGTAAAAACGGTAATGGTAATATCATGCAACTTCACCCAAACATGGATCTTGCACACGTCCTCCATCATAATATTCTCTTTCGGTATCCACTTAATTAGAATCAATTCACCTTGTGAATTAACCACGAACCATTCTCCAACATAGATTTCATCCAGTCGCTAGAACTAAACTTAGAGAAAAACATATATTTAGTCACCATGGATTTAACAAGGCCTAATTTACTCCAAGTATTCTTAACGTAATTCTCACACGTTTTCCCAAAAAGAATCCTTACATAATATTACTAAGCTGTTCATTTAAAACAAAAACCGATTCCTTTGAAACGACTATATCCACACCATTACCGGCCAGAGTAACCAAGGTAAGAAAATTAACCCATTTTTGACTCGTGTCTCCTTTCAATAGTGTTGCAAACAAAGCAGGTCCCACCTTAGTATTATTCGAATTGACATTCATACTAGGAGTTGACGCCGTAACAACACGAGGCGTAACCAAATTCGGATTAACAACACTTTTAATGTTGTGTTTCCCACCCAAAGAATCCATCGACTTAGATTTGAAAGATCTTGGTTACTCGTCTGAAACCATGGTAGATGAAAAACCAATACCCTCGTTGACCCGTTACTAGTCGTACTAGTAGTATCCGGACCGACAGAAGAGACGTCAACAGTAGAACCACCCATATTAGCATTAGGTAATTTTTTTTTTCAACAATAGAATTATAAGCGTTAGACTTCTCCTTTACAATCGTACCACTCCCTCTCGCTTTAGCAGTCAAGAAACCCTTTTCCATAATCAAACCATGCGATCAATCACAACTAAATCTAAAACAGACCCCCGACAAGCAAGAACCAATCCCTAAAGTCTGACGAAGAAATCCTAAAAACAGAAAATACCACATCAAGAAAAAGAAAACCTTAGACAACAAGAATCAACTAGGGATTGCCAATATACGCACCACCACAGTTAAAAAAATTACATGAAAAACAACAATAATAATGCATGTTAAACCCTAAAAAATCGCTTAATAACAAAACCCTAAAAAACACAGTCAAAACCCTAACAAAAAAAAGAACCAAGATTCGAATAAATAAATCGTTAAGGCAAGAGAATCATATATTAGCATGCGGTAACCAATTCGTTAAAGGAATCAGAATTCAGGTTGAATAAGAGAAATCAATATGAAAAATTTGAAACCCTAACAACAAAAAGAACCATATTCGATTAAAGAATTCGTGAAAGCAAGAGATTCATGGATTAACAAGTAGTAACTGATTCGTTAATAGAGCAAGAATTCAGATTGAACAAGAGAAGTCGATTGGAATTAGAGAATTAGGGTTAATCGCCAAGGAGAGGAGAAGTTTTTCCCGCATTTTGTAATGGGTAAATATTAGAGATTTCTTATACAACATTTTTAATACCTCATTTAATATGTATTCGGAATATATATTTTTTTTTAAACCAAAAAACACAAACAAATCAATATAATTGCAATTGTTAGAACGGGTTATAAAATTCAAAGAATATGCTTTTATCGTAAGAGTGCCATCAAAAACCAATCAAGACACCTTTTCAAATTTTCAGAGAAAATGAACCGCAAAAACATAGTAAATATCTTTATCTATATAAAGATTCAGTACAATGTTATTAATTCTAAGTAGTTATGATAGAGGGTCATTAAAGTTCTCCAAAACCTAAAGTCTTTGTATCTTCTTCTTCATGCAACGATGCCCTTGGTACGAGCAGTTACATCCATAGAGATTCATGAGTTACAGTCCTTTAATGATGAGTTTTTAATAATGAGACTCAACCGTTACAAATCCTTTAGTCCTCAAGAGTTAGAATCGTTTAATGCACATAATCATCACCTCTTCATATTTACATAGCAGTTACAAAGGAGTTACAAATCCTTTAATGTTTTGACCTATAAGAAACATGTGCCCAAGTACATCTTCCTGCACTCTCCACCTCTTCTCTCAACGCTGTAGAACCCAAACGAATCAAACTATGTCCACAACTAACGCGGATTCCAAATCTGAATAAGCTCAACAAAGTATGAATAACAAGGTTTCTATCAGTACTTCATTTACTATCATGGATATGGACTTCTTTATATCTTATATAAATATACAGTGGACGTTAAAGAATTACTAAAGTTGCTTTTAAGTGAAGTAAGAGAACGGGTGGCTAAAGATGCTGAGACACTCACTTCCATGGAGATGGATGGAGGCTTAAAGTCATGTGTTGCGACTCTTGAAAGAATGGAACTGTGATTAGTGAAGAAAGTGACTTGCAAAATGAAATCAGCTTAGTGGCAATTGATAATGGTTCTTTGGAGTAGGGTAGTAAAGATGGTTTGATGCAAGATGACACTGAATTAACCAAGGTTGGTGGGTCCTCTGCTGATGAACCTGTTATTGACTCGAATGATAAGGTAAAGAAAATCATATCACTAATAATGACGAAAACATATTTTATTTTTAAAAAGTAAAAGGTAAAGGAAGAGATAGGTGAAGTTGTTGCAAATAGAGGAAAATGGTGGCTTTGATAGATTTGTAAAAAGCTCATGTGAATAATTAAGACCTAGAGGTGGGAACGATTTTTTAAAAGGTGGGATTAGCATCTCAACAAAAACATATCCAATAAAATTCACAAATAAATCAAAACCTTCCGATGTCACTAAAAAACACGCAAAGGAAACAAAGGCTTCCAATGTCAAAAACCCTAAAAAAAACTAAGCACAATGGTTGATATGTAGTTAATATTGGTTAATGCATATTGATGGTGATCTGCAGGCAGGAGAAATTGAGATAGTGGATGAGAGCTTAAAGGGAGCATGGTAATGTAACAAGCTTTTGGTTATATAAGGCTTTCAAAAGTTTTCCTTTTCTTCATTCGGGACCAGGGGTGGGGAGTAAACATAAAACAAGAACATACATTAGACGTTATTATTAAGCTATGATTAGCGGGAGTTTTGGAAATATGATTGTTTAGTTTTCTGTGTAGGATCGAATTGCATCTCATTACGCTAATCCTGTGCACACATTTTGCTAAATGTTTACATTTTTTTTCTTCTGTAAAGCGTGGGTTCGGAAATTATATTGTTTGAGATGTGGGATCTATAATAGACTCCTCATTTGGAATAGATGTCGTTTAACATTCTAGAATGCTACTTTGTGAACTTTTATGAGATGTCCAAAATTTTGAGGTATCTATATACATAGGCCAGTTCAATGCTATTTGTAATATGAAACTTTTATTGGGTCATGTTTCGTTAACCTAATCAAAATTGTGATGATGTTGTTGTATGCAAAGTGCACCTGCTAACCAACTATTCTTCTTTTTGCTATTCACATATCTAAATTGATATTCTGCAGTTAACCATTTGTTACACATCAATTACGCGATCACGAACTTAACCTCGAATTTTCAATTCACACCTCGTCGGGAAACGACCCGGGAAGGTTTTGGATTTTATTTTGGATAAAAGCAATCTTTTAGAAGCCTTACGGAATACTTACTCTCTCTCATTATTTGATATTTTGATTTTAATTATATATATGTATATTAAGTTATATATATAAGTATAATTAAGTTTAAAAATCAATAATCTATCACATAATGTATAAACATATGAAATATGACAACCATAGTCATAGGTACGTAATTGATGATTGAGATCAAATATTTATTATCTTCAATTATTCACCACCTTTGTTGATGACATGGGTTTCTTACCATGTTTCTTGGGTATTTATGAATTTATTCACAGTGTACGGATTTGATATATGCAATAACTTAATAGTTTTCACACATGATTGTTGAAATATTTAAGTGTTTGATTAACCATAATTATTTACAAATAATTGTTAGTGCTGTTCAATACGATCTTTTTTCATGCCATTTAGTGTATTATCTTTTTTTGGGTAAAGAGTTTCCCCGGTACATGTATTACACCAAAAAAGTGATTCAGTACAAAGGATGTGGGTGAGTCCCACATCTCAAGCCCGTTACATATGCAAAAAGGGAACATAACAAACACAACTACTCCATAGGAGGATACTCCTAAGACTAGACTACAATTGACTCAACCAAGATCAAAAAATCTATTTCTTCTTCCTGTCACTGACCGTGATATCAAGATCATCACAAATAGACTGAATGTGCTCGGACAAATCATGCTTCTCGAACATATCATCATCATATGGGTCATAATCATCATTATCCGGATAAGAATCCCTTCATTGTTCCAACAAGCTATTGGTACCATAACCTTTATCACTTTCATCTTTACCACTCATTGGAATCCTTAAGTTATCAGTTTCATTAAACACCACTTCCACTTCACTATCACTTTCCACAATACCCGTAGGAACTAGCAGGTTCCCGTCATTATCCAACAACCTAAGTTTACCATCACCAATTTGTCGTTTAATTTTATCGATTTTCTCACCAATAGGAGTATTACTAACAAACTCCTCATCATTATCGATATTCATAAAAGAGGATCCACTTGAAATAGCCCTATTATTTTCCAAATTAGTAGTCCCCCTATTGGTACCAAATTCCACATCATTATCGACCGAATTAATAACATCAAATGGATTTGAATTACTAACCTCACTGGTAGGTTCTACTCTTTTCTTCTTATTACCACTAGAACTATTATTAGGCTTTTTGGGAACATGTCGATATTCTTTTTGAGGTTTAAAACCTATTTTTGGACCAACCGAAACTGTTATGAATCTTGATTCACGATCTCGGGAGGTCGGGGTAACTCAAAATATGAATAAGCCATTTTAGAGAGAGAAATTGATATTATTATTAAATGATTAGTGAAATTACAAATGAGAGGTTCACCCATTTATGAAAGCTTAGATGGGTTTATATAGCCCTTACACATGCCATCTTTGTCCTAATTACAATGCTAGTCCTTGTCTTTTGAGCTATATAGAAACTAATGTAAATTCCATTATGTCACCACATTTATCGTTTCTAACAATCTTCCCCCAATGTGGCGGCATATAGAATTACTTACAATGTATCTTACAAGTACAAATACAAATGCTCAAGCTTGAATCTTTCCATTACTTGCAGATGATACAATGTAATTTGTATAAACCGAGTTAGCTTCCCCCCAGTTCATACTGCATGTCTTCACACAGCTTTCTTCATCTACTTCTTTTTGTTGAAGTTTCTGAATTAGCTTCCCCCCAAACCAACATCCGTAATGTAAGCATATTCTAAAACTTGTGATGTAGCTTCATAGCAGAAGAAGAAGTAGAATCAGAGAAGTAGAAGAAGCAGAAGAAGAAGCCAACCACATCAAACGAAACTGCTTCTGTTTTGATGAATATCCGTTTAGGGGAACATGCAAGGAAACAGCAAGATCTTCTCACGTAAGCACATACTTCACACACTAACCATCCATTGGTTGAAAGCATACAATCCATCTCCATAAGTTAGAAGCGTACTTGAAGATAAGAAAGAAAGAAATGAAGATGAGAAAAGTACACATTTCTCCCCCCTGATTAATGCAATCTATCGAATACTTCCTTTTCTTCCCCCTGATTGCATTTGATGACCATCGAAAAAATCATAAACGGTGTACGCCCGAATATTCGGTAGAATGACCATGTGTGAAGTAGAATAAATTCGGTTAAGCATGAGAATCAACTGCTAATAAAGAACCTCTATTTGTCTCTTCTCTGACTAATTCAATGCCAACCTCGCATTCTGTCGGCTCTCTGTAATGACCACTGATGGTGAAAACTCAATGTGACAAACCCGATACTGAAGTAACATCCCCTAGAGTTGTGACTTAATCTTGTACAATCCGTTAGAAGAAGAATCTCTTAGAATATCCTCAACTACGTGAGACACTGAGTACTACAATCCGTATAGATATCCAAATCTTCATCACAATCCGTATATGCTCGAACAAGTCATCTTCGTTGAAGAGGTAGAAAGAACCAAAGACGAAATAAGTACACATCCCCGTGAAATACGACTTTAATCCCGAATAAGTAAGAATGAATCAACCCCGTGGTCATTTCTTGCGGTTAAATCCCGAGAATAGCCTTTTTAACGTTTTTCGTGAATCTTTAATAAGGATCGTTTTAAGCGAAACGTGATGTTTTCGAAAAAAATACCACTTTCAAAGTGTTTTAACAAATTCATGTCGTAGTTCAGAAACTTATACCAGCCCAAAATTCATAACACTTTTGGATTAAACTGAGCTCAACCGAAATGATCTTTCCAGCCCAAGTCAAATTTTCAGCTATAGTCCAGTTTCAATATTAACATATTCCACCATCCTTTTAATACTCGGCCCATCTAATTCTTGTAGAAATTATTATCGGCCCTTTCTAATTCTTGGTGAAAAGAGAGTACCAACTCGTAGTGTCCTAAAAATATCTAACATACATTAAAAATTTATTTAATTATGTCATTTTTAGTAATTTTACAATAATAAGCCTCAGCCCCAGCCCATTTGCCAAACAAGTTTAAAAAAATACAAATTTTAATTTCGGCTTATAATAAAAGCCCCAGCCTCAGCCCCAGCCCCAACACAAGCCCCAGCCCCAGCTCCAGCCCATTATGCCAAACATACAGTATCTCATTTCATAAAGGAATAATCATCTCATCAACTATGGCGTCTCACTGCCCACAACACATACGAAAACATATGAAACCACAACTCCCTTTTTTTATTAGCACAATCCCACAAAGAATACAAGAAACTGGTGGCTTCAAGATCATTAAAGATGGTCTTGGGTAGGTTTATTGTGTTTTGTTGTATGTGTTCTTGTTTTGTTTTTGTTCAAAGATCAGTGATGACAATTCATTTCGTGTTGTTTGAACGGTTAGAGATCAAATCTAGATTGTAAAACACGAATGAAAAAACTAAGATCTTGGGTTGTTTTATTTTCTTTTCGATTTGAGTTTTGTTGTGTTGATGAGACGAGTTGTAGTTTGAGTGTGAAGAGGATAGGAATTAGAATTAGAATGGATTTGGTGTTGTTGCAGTTGGTATGTTGTTCTGGGGTTTTGTTCATGAGGTGTATAAGACTGAGCTCGCTCGGTTATAACCGAGTTGACTCGGTTTCATTCATCTTCTGAAACCTCAACCTCACTTACGAAACCTCAAACTCAGTTACAAAACCTCAACCTCATTTACGAAACCAAAACCCAAATACGAAACCATTTGCGAAACCACTTGTCCATACGAAACCGCACTTATGAAAGCTCATATGAATGCAGTTTCCGAAACCCATCGTTACGAAACCTATTCACACAAAAAAACGGTTTCTGAAAGTTCCATATGAAAAATGGTTACCGAAACCACACTTTCGGAAAATCCTTAGCAGTTATGAAATCTCCATTTTTTCACGTTTTTGAATCAGATAATGAAATAAGCAGTTTAAACTGTTAAATCACATGAAAAAGCAGCTTTTTACATTCATGTACTGTTACGAACGAATATAGATATATTTGACTGATAAGCATGTGCATCGAAACTGTTTTTAGACTATCGTGACAATTTTGAAACGTTTTTGACTGATATTGGACTGTAGTAAGCTGATAAGAACACTTCATACGGAAGCTTAATATGAACAAATAAATCATACGAAACCTCTAAAAACAGAATCTGATCGAAATAAGCAAATCGAATAAGCTACAAACACATCACGAGTCACCTTTGCAGCTTTGATACCACTTGTTATATGTAATGTTTGCTAATTAGATATCATATAAAGAGTATTTTTATCATTTTTTAAATTTTCATTTCAAAAGAGAAAAATAGAAATAGGAGGGAGAAGTGGGTGTTACAAAGACAATGCTATATATACTCTTCCAAGATGCGTATATATACTTATTACTAAACTATTCTATTTACCCTACACTTAGTTAAACTTTGGTCAACTTTACTTAACTTTGACCAAGATAGACTTTATTACATCAAAACTACTAATAAAACTATAAACTAAACTAAGACCAATTCATAATAATAATTAACACTTTTTATCATTTTTAACAATCTCCCCTAAGGGTTGATTATTACAGACGCTTCATCGTCGGTAGAATTGGTCTTCCATTCACAAAAAATTCTTCTTTTTCCAAAGTATCTTTTCGCCATGTTTCCCCCCCTTCAGGAGGATGATATGCGAAAATTATGGCTTTTCAAACTTGGCTTTTAAAATTTTTCCCATATTTCTGGATCAGTTGCTTGATCTTGAGGTTTTGTCTACATACTTAGATACAGTTGTTGTTGAAGATCAGCAGATGATGTGGTAGCAGTCGAAGAATTTGTTTTGGGATAAAGATTGAGAGTTGTATTCAGCATGTGCTTTCGAAATAATTCTTCAATCAACTTTGGTCCATGAGCAGCAAATTCTTTAGATACCATACCAGATATATCAACAGAAGAGACTTCTCGATCCTTGTTGACTGCAAGCTTTACCAAGCGAGGCATATCTTTTTTCAGCATTTCATTCGTCATTGTAACTGTCAATTCAGGAACAATTTTATCACAGTGTTGTATAACTTCTTTAATCTTTTCCACAAAGAACTCTCGAGTGATAAATTTGGTCTTGATATGAGATCGAATTAATCCTCTTCGTCTGCACATGCCAGCAATACTTCCTGGTAAATGTCTTGTTTTAAGAGTGAAAGATTTCTTCTTACGTGTTGTTGTGGAAGGTGTCTTGGAGGATGTAGCATTTGTTGGTGTGAAAGTATCAGCTAATTCTTCTGAAATTGTTTTATCTGAAGATAAATCATTCCTAGGAGATCTAATGGGTGAGGAAATTAGTGTCTGCTTCTGCTCTTTCCTAATCTCCTGACTACCCGACATATTAACAACTTCTTTTTCCATCACAACTTCATTATTCTTTTTAGCACTAATATCATCAACATTTTTTCCCTTCACAATCTCTACAACTTCTTTTTCTTTCTCAACCTCTTCATCTTTCCTCTTTGTCACATCATCAGACACATGTTCTGGATGTTCCTTATGACTCCCGGGCTCTAACTTAGATCCAGTATCATCATCATCATTATTAATCACGGAATCAGCAAATGCACTTGCATAAGATTCTTCATCTTCATCACCATCAACCAGTTTATCAATCTCCTCTTGTTCTAACATTTCTTGTACCTTAGCAATGTTTTCTTTAGCTTTAGCATCTAAAGCAGTTTTATGTAAAGTTAGACTCAAAAGTGTTGCTTCAGCCATTTCATCTCTTTCTCTATCATCTCTAGGAGGGGGAATAGATGGTGTGCTTTGTTTCTTCTTTTTGACAATGATTCTCCTTGAACTAGATTCTCCAGCAGTCTGCTTCCTTTTCTTCGACTCATGAGGACTAGCAGATCGGTAGGCGTCCTATGGGCTCTAGGTGTATTCATATTCGTTCCTTGGGTAGAAACAACCGGTTGTGGTTGATTCATTGGAATGTCTACCTTCATGAACACCATCTCATACTCATTGAAATCATCCGTCTCTCTAATCTCCTCAGTCAAGAAAACATCCGGAATCAGCATCCCTCGAACTAAGACATTCCCCGTTGTATACACACTAACTAATGGAACATTATCCTTGATAGAATGATAGTCCTCTTCAAGCCTTTTGGGAATATTAGGAAATTTCTTCATCAGATCAGCAACAATCAGCTTGATGAAACGAGGATACTGAATAGCTTCCTTTTTCTGAAATACATTATTCATAAAATCCTACCAAAGAAGAGCAGCATAATCAACATGTGTTCGGTTGAGTACACCTTGAAACAACTGAAGAATGTTGATCTTGGTCTGATCATGGCCAGTAGTTCTTGTTGTTAAGCAGGGGTTGAATACTTTAAACATAGTCTGCCATGGTTGAGCCAGATTCTTCGTGAAGAAAGCACTCACTTTGTCAACAACACCTTGATAACCAAATATGTTCATGAATGCTTCAATAGTGTGGATGTTGGCTGGTGCGACAAATGGATTCTCAGGAGTTTCCATTGGTAAATGAAGAGTATCTCGAAACACATCCACAGTGTATGTGAATTGTTGAGTATCCAACATGAATTTGATCGTGTCCTCAGTATCTGGTACCTTGCTCACCGTCCTTCAGAATTGTTGTAGGTACACAGCAGAAACATCAGCAGTTGCAGTTAATGTATGACTGAGACAATGATCAAGTAGTATTAGCCCAACTATCTTGCATTTAGGAGAGCAAGGAATACTCTGCAACACCGCATAATTGTTGCATCTCCCAATTTGTTTGTATTGACGAACAAGTTGAGCTGCTGGAATCACGTGTTGAGCCATATGAAATACTGTATGATGACATGAAATGATTAGTGAGATGAGATATAGTTTAAAATTTGCACATATTTAACATGTTTTGTCTCTTTCCACTCTGTCTGTTATATATGCTCTGGCATTTTTTTGAGCATATTTTGATTATTTTCTTTCTCATGTGCCTATTATTACTTTTTCGGGCATATGTCATACTCTTTATTATTTTTAAACTCATTTTGTATGCTCTGAAAATTCTTTTTCGAGCATACTTTGATTTGCTTTTTCACGTATGAATTTTATCTCTCTTTCTATTTGTTTATTCCTCACCAAAATGTTTTTGTTGAAATGATACTCTTTCAAGAATAATAAAGATATACTCTGATTTGTTTAACAACTTTTGACTTTTTAAGAAATCCAAGAGTATAACTTTGTATTCTTTAAAACCTTTTATGAAAGAGTACCACTTGCTGACACAAAAATAAATCTTTGTTATTTAGAATTTGAGATAACTTTTCCAAAGCAAGTTTTTTTTTCAAAGATCCTTTTGAATGAAAACCATTGAATACCAAAACCAATCTATTGAGTACTAACTGGTTTATGGCCAATAAGCACTCACTCTTTTCATTATGTTGCAATGCAGAAAATTGGCGAACCGGACATGATCTAGACCTTTGATTCTATTATGTTCAAAGAAATCAATATATCATTTTGAATGATTATTTTTGAAACAATCTTTTCAAAACTTGAACGTTCTTTAGGATTATAATGAGATTTAAATTACCAGCGTTATGATCACTGGTATGTGCTTAATTACACATACCATTTTCCATTAAAAACAGACTTAAATGACCAAAAACGTACCAAAAATACATTGTATTTGTATGTTTTGCATTTGTATTGTGCAGGGAACAGATATCTAAGAAAATGACAAAAACGAAGCCAAAAACGACAAAACCGAGCACGAGAACGAAAAGAGCGTGAAAGAAAAGTCAAATCAAAGCCAAATGTCAAAAATTCAAAGTCAAAGCTGAAGCCATAAACGAAGAATTACTTAATGGGCCCACCCGTACCCATCTAATGGGCCGGGTCAGCCCATTAACGTATTATGTGAAGACTACTATTACACGATGGTCCAAATAACCATTTAGGCCAAACGTGCAAAAATGAGCCCTAAGCCCTTTGATGTTTAGACTTAACAGGCCCATTCCACTGCTGGTTAAGTATATTTCACCACAAGGGACATCCATGCAAGGTGGAGAAAATACAAACTTGGAGGGATGCTTCTGCCAAATTCCCCAAAGTTATTAATACAAGGACTATGTTTGCAAAAACAAAAATCACTTTGAAGGGGATTTTCCTTAGCACAAACCCCCAAACTTAAACAACAGTTTACACAAACCAAATTTTTCCACCTAACAATTACTGTACATCTTCACAACAATGCGTGTAATGTTGTCCTTTCTTGCCATAACCAGACAAAACCCTTTACACCAAACTAAAAACATCTCTTTCATCCATCCCTACCCTATTAAACAAACAATTGCCACACTTTTGGAATCCCACAAAACACCTAATTCGGAAATGAAAGAAGACAAGAAATTAAGGGTCAAGATCAAAGACCTTGGAGACTAAGATAAATGGATGGCTTAGATTGAGCTTTTGACCTCTCTCACACAGAAAGCATAACAAGCACAACTCCACAGCCTATATAAAGAAGAAGCACAAGACGAAAAAGACAACTAGGAATAGTATAATTTACTTTTTAATGTTTTTAATTTATGTTTTTAAGTCTTTAAATTCTGTATTTTACTTTTAAAAAGCCTTGTAACCATTATAAGTTTTTAATGAAATTTAATGTTTTATGATAAATTCTGTTTTCAAGTTAGTGATATTTGTGTTTTAAAACTGTTTGATAAGCTCTTATAAGCTCACTTTGTTTTGTGTAACCTGGTTGATTAAAGAAAATATAAGCTTTTAAGATTTTAAGATACATTTTACAAAACTTCAACTCTCAAATAAATGCCTCAGCTTATTTTATGGAAGATAAGCCAGAAAAGGATGGGCTTATTAGGTTGGTAGACTGCTTATTTATAAGTTGCGGTTAGGTCCTTAGGATTATTGGGAATCTTTAGATTCCCTGTTTTGAGTTCTCTTGGGATCAAGGTTCCCATTTTTATTCTCATTTTAGCTTAATTTTCATGTTCACTTATTATTATTGCTTCTTCCTGCTTATTTGTTGCTTCTATATTGCTTATTTGTCTTTGTCATCATTATCTTCTTCTGCTTTACTTTAAATGCCTTTTAAATTCTTTTTTTGTTTAAATTAGAATATAAGTTTTAAAGGGCGTGTTTGCATAAGGGCCAAAAGGGTAAAATGAGTTTATAATATGGTCTGGGTAAAACTAAGTCACTTTTAATAAGCTTTCTTTAGTTGTTTTAACCTGTTTTTAAAAGTTCTTTAAGTCCTTAAGTTTGAATTTGGGTTTTGTCTATTTGATGTGTAAATCTGTTAAGTCAAAACAGATTTATAAAGCTCATTTGATTAAGCTTCTGAAAAGCCCTTTTAAGTGTTGCCTGAGTGATGTTTTTTAAGTTAGAATGCAGTAGTTAAATGTCCTTTTAGCTTACCTTTGTTAGTTAAAATCTGTCATAGCCTTTACGTCATTTTTTTTAGTCTTGAAAGTCCTTTTTTCAAAGTCAAAATTAGATTAGTAAAATTTGTTTTTAGATTCTGAAATTTTGAGCATAAGCTCTTTGGAAGCTAATCTTCAGCTGTTTCAGCTTAATTTAAGTTTTAAAGTTCTTTTTCTAGCTTATTTTGAAGCTGCAAAATGCAAAATTGTCTTTTTAAGAAAACCAAAAAAAAGTGCACTCCTTGTAACCAGCCCTTTTCAAGTGCCTTTTTCATAGCTTAATTATGTTTCAAACTGTTTATTAATTTCTGATTTAGAAACTTTGAAGGATAAGCTTTAAGAATATACAAGTCTTTTTTCCATAAGGATCAAATAGTTTGCTTAAAATTAAGCCCTAAAATGCCCCCTTAGGCTGTTTGAGGTGCAGGTGTCCTATTGGGTT
Source organism: Tanacetum coccineum (assembly GCA_026074375.1). Lineage (NCBI taxonomy): Eukaryota > Viridiplantae > Streptophyta > Magnoliopsida > Asterales > Asteraceae > Tanacetum > Tanacetum coccineum. The sequence continues at coordinate 44,881 of BQNB010013642.1, forward strand.
TTGTCTCTATTGGCTTTTATGGTGCACTTATCAGTTGTTTCTTCTTTTGCTTATCTTTGCTCCAGGTGCTTATTAGGCAAGTTTTAAGATATTGGTAGCTTATTTGACCTTATGATAGAGCTTATTAGAGCCTATTTGCTTTTTAGCTTAAAATTTTTTAGTAGAAGTCCTTTTAAGTAATCCTGTCATTTTAGCTTATTTTAGTTTATCCTCTTTGCTTATTATTGTTTGCTCATGCTTATTAGGTTTAGCACTTATTTGTTTAAGCTTATTATCCCCTTTTCATTGCTTATTGTGTTTTAAAAAGCCAAAAAGTTAAGCCAAAAATCACTTAGTTTAAAAAAACCCATATTGTCAGTTTATTTGCTCATTTCTGAGCTTATTATTGCTTTTCAAAAATAATTTCAAGTTTTAAAGTTGCTTATTTTCGGCTTTTCTTTAAATTTGGTTAAAAAGTTTCAAAAAAAAAGCAAAAAGGGGAAGGTGGAAGTCCAAGGTGAGCAGGGCTCGAACCCTGGACCTCAACACCCTCAACCCTTATAACACACACACTCTACCGCTGCGCCCTTGAGACTTTTTCGTCTTTGTAAGTGGTTGGGTATTAATATTAAGGACCGTTTTAGGCATTAAGCTTATATGTCTGTTTTTTTTGCTTTATTACAGGTTATTCGCTAATAAGCTGGTAATCCCATTTCATTTTTCTTAGATCAGCATAAGTCAAAGTATTTTCTGCATCTTTTTCAATTTTTCAAGTTCCTTCTAGTTTTTTAATTAATTTTTTCTTATTTTAATCAGTTTTTAATTATATAAATTATTTAAAAAATCAAAAAAAATATTAATTTATTTGTTTTTTAATTTTCTTTTATCATTTAGGACCTAGAAAAATTAGATTTGCTCTCGTAGGGTTAAAATTTTAGAATTTGATTTTTTAAAGAACGGGATTGAATCCCGTTCATGTTTATAGTGTTTTTAAGCTTAAAATACTTTCGTTTTTAGTTTAGTTTTCTTAGTTCTTGCATTTTAGTCACTTAGGATTTATAAAAAGTTAAATAATCATTTTAGGATTAAATTTTGATAATTTATGTTTTTAAGTCGCGTTTTTTTAGGATTCCCATACTCGTTTTAGGGTTTCAGCTCTTATAACTTTTGTTTTTAGTTTGCCTTACTTATTTTTCCCGTAGAATTATCAAATCCAATCAAATCTTTGATCATTCAAGCATAAATTCCAAACCGATTCTTGATTTTCAAATTCGCGGCCACGTTGGGACATAACGACCCGAGTTCGGTTTTAAACTTTGTGGATAACGAAGCGGAATAAACGATACTTTCCGAATATTATATTTTTTTTGTGATATTTGCTTTTTGGATTTTAAAAGTGATTTGTTTATTTTAACCTATATTATATTATATATATATACGTCATAAATTGCTACATCATTTTTGCGCCGTTGCCGGGGAGCCGTGAGACGGGTATTTACGATGTGGAAGTTTGTTGTGCATTGATGACCCTTCCTGTTGAAGTTATTCTTTTATAAAATTTAAAAGTACACAAATATTTTATTTCTTCATTTTTGTCTGAATATATTATCTAATAATCATAAATTATTTTTCCTAATAAGTATTTAAAAACAACAAAAGATTATAACTTGTCTTTGTGTACTTGTAAAGTACGGATCACCTTTAAAAGATTTACATTTTTAAGGAGGCGGTATAAGGGGATTGTTCTGAGGAACCTACGACCGAAAGGAGATAGGGAGTTTAATAGCTTAGCGCTTTCCCTATCTTTCCGCTCTTTGTGCATTTCTTTTTGTTGAGCTACCGTGCATGAATCTTGTTTGATTATTGGCGTAAGTTGCCTTATCTAATTTTGTCCTTGAATAAACTGAAGTGTTTTTAATAAAAAAAGCTTAATAAACCCAAAAGTATCTTATTTTTCTTCTATACCAATTTAATTATCATCTTATCCTCAATATCGTTTAAGTATTATATGTCGACATTTGGGTCCGATGGCGTAGGGTGTGGAAACCGTTATATCGGCTCACCATTGTCAATGGTGTACTTTGGCGTACGGTAGGTCGGTATTGAATCTTCGAGATGGATATGGCTTTCTAGGACATCTTAAGAACGGAGTCTCTTTCACTTATGATTCAACTCCGATAGTCTTTCGATATGCCTCATGGAGGGCGATTTCACCACCGCAAGACCCAGTTACTAGAAGTTTTGTTGGTTTTTAGTTTGCGGGCGGTTACGTGGCGTAGTGGGTGACGTTGGGAAGTGAGAACAATTAGCCTGAAAACATAAGAAATCAAGAAAGGAATATAAAAGAAAGCTAAAGATGCATAAAAGAAGAGAGAAAAAGTAAACCAGTAAATTGAGATTACAAGGAGAAGGAACCAAACAATACGGAAACACAAAAGACTGGAAAGAAACAAAAAGATGTAAAAAGAATAAAGCTAAAAATACCTAAAAAGGCGAAAACGACGGAAAGAGAAAGATGGGGCAGAAGAATGATGAAAAAGGCGGGAAAGATCGACCCGAAGATGTAAGAAGGTGGGAAGGTCAAAAAGAAAACAAAATCACGATGAGGAGACAAGAGAACAACTAGACGGCGGGATCACACCCCTATCCTTCCCCTCTCCGTCCTCCCCCCTTCCTCCCTTCCCACTTTCCTTCACTCCCTCCCCCCCACCTGTGCGCTGGTTTAGATGTCTCTGGGGTGGTTAGGTGGTGTGGTTGGGATTGATACTAACTTTTATGTGGGATGGTTGTGTGTGTGGGGGGTTGCCCGCCTGTGCGAGGTAGGTGGGTGATGTTGGTGCGGCTTAGTTTAGGGTGATCTGGGGTAAAACAAGAAAGACCTTAAGAGAGAAAAACTAAAAAAAGGAAAAATAAGAAAGGAGAAAGGGGAGAAGCGGAAAAAAGCAAAAGGAAGAGGTTCAAGAGAAGAAGAAAAAGAGAAACAAGAGTAACCGATAGTGGATAATAAGAGATGAATGGGAGAGAAGCAAAGGGAGGAAAAGAGATTGAAAAATAGAAGCTAAGAAATAATAGAAGAACAAATAAAAAAAAAGAGAAGAAATGAAGATTCAGATAAGAAGGGAAAGAGATGAATGAAAAAGAAGAAAACAGCAACAGAAAGAAGCAAAAAAGATACAAGAACGAGGGCAATATAAAAAACGACAGAAAAGAAGATTAGATAAGGAGAAGGTGACAAAGACATATAAGAGACAAGATAGTTGAGAGACATACAAAACTACAATAACGACAAGAGAGAAGACATAGATAAGAAAAACTAACAAAAGATGGGAAGACAGAATCAGAAAAAACAAAACGATTACATAGAGAAAAAAACTTCAACATGGCAATAGCAGGAGAAGTTAAGAAAAGACCGATGAGCAACATGAAAAACAAAGAAGGAAAGTAAAGATAGATAGCAAAGAGAGATAAAGGAGATCCCGTAGAATTATCAAATCCAATCAAATCTTTGATCATTCAAGCATAAATTCCAAACCGATTCTTGATTTTCAAATTCGCGGCCGCGTTGGGACATAACGACCCGAGTCCGGTTTTAAACTTTGTGGATAACGAAGCGAGAAACCGATACTTCCGAATATATATATTTTTATTTGTGAATTTGCTTTTTGGATTTTAAAAGTTATTTGTTTATTTTCACCTATATTATATTATATATATAGTATAAATTGCTACATCAATTTTTGGCGCCGTTGCCGGGGAGGCCGTGAGACGATTATCGAGTTGAAGTTTGTTGTGCCTTGAAGACCCTTCCTCGTGAAGTTATTTTCTTGTTATAAAAATATAAAAGTACACAAATATTTTATTTTCTCGATTTTTGTGAATATATTATCAAATAATCATAAATAATTTTCCTAAAGTATTTAAAAACAACAAAAGATTAAAACTTGTCTTTGTGTCACTTGTAAAGTACGGCTCACCTTTAAAAGATTTACAAACTATAAGAGGGGTATAAGGAGGATTGTTCTGAGGAACTACGACCCGAAAGGAGAAGGATTTTAATAGCTTCGCGCTTTCCCGCTCTTCCGCTCCTTTGTGCATTTTTCTTTTAGAGAGCTACCGTGAAACAAGTTGATTATTGGCTTAAGTTGCCTTATCTCATTTTGTCCTTGAATAAAATGAATTGTTTAAAAAAGCTTAAAAACCCAAAAATTATCTTCTTTTTCTTCTAAACCATTTAATTCTCTTCTTAACCCTCATTATCGTTTAATTCTTTATGTCAACATTTGTCCGATGCGTAGGGTGTGGAGAACCGTTATATGGTCACCCTTGTCAATGGTGTACTTGCGAACGGTGTGGTAATGATCTTCGAGATGGATATTGCTTTCTATGCCATTCAAAGAACGGAGACTCTTTCACTTATGATTCGACTCTGAATTCTTTTGATAATCCTCTCGATTTCTTATACCCACCTTCACAACCCTAGTACGATATGTATTTTTGTGAGTTATGTGAGAATGATGCTCACTATGGTTACGATTGTCCGCCTCAGGTCCCGTTTGTCTATAATCCGTACCCGTGTTTCAATTAAAACTTTGATACTTTTCCACAAACTTCACCAAGTTTTCCACAACAATACCTTTGTTGTGAAGACTGCGAGGGTCCTCATGCGACTTTGCAGTGTCAACCGATGAACCAAAATTTCTATAATTCTAATTCTTTCGGTTTTGACCAATTTCAACCCCCGCAATATACCGTCGATCATCCTATCTTCAATGCTCAAAATGAGCTTCTCAATTCTCAAAATGAGATTATGGAGCAAATGACATCCATATGTGATATGGTTGGTCAATATATGCAAAAGAAGGAAGAAGAAAAGCGAATTGCGAAAGAGCAAGCGGCTAAAACTCGATATTGGAAGATTCCCATTTACTACGATGATGACGATGACGAGGAAAGTTCTATTCCCTTGAGAGATATTATTATTTCTGGACTTCCTCCGTGTGTTGCAATCACACCCGTTTTATCAACCGAGGAGCCCATTGACTCTCTCATAATGGAGGATGAGCATCTTGACACTATTCCAGCAACGGAATTGGACGAAGTAATAAAGTCTAATGTTGAGGATCTTGTCCCAATCCTAAGTGAGTCTGAGGGTATTCCCGACAAAATGTGTGATGTGCCTTTTCATGATAACTCTTCGCCTCTTGACATTTCAAAAGATCAATTTGAGGATTTCTCCGATTCTAACGATGATTCTACTTCGATTGATGACAATTCTTTTTCTATTGACGACATCGAGTATGTTGAGGCATCACCTCCCGATTCTGAGCTCGTCAGCTTAGAGGTGGTGGAGATTGTTATCCCGGAAGTTGGAGGGATTGATACTGATATTCTTCTAACAATCAAAGACGATATTCTTCGTGAAAAATTGTTGAATGTCAATCTTCTTATTGCTAAGATCGAAGCATTAAAAGATAATCCCACTCTATCTTCCGATTTTGTGACCAAGTCTTCCTCCACATCTCTTAACTTTTTCTTGGAGGAGACTAACACCTTTGATAATTCTTTACCCGAATCTGAAACTTTTTGCTTTAATCTGGAAGAGATTAGTAGTGGCAGTCCCACTTCTTATTCGGATTTATCTCTTCCAGATTATGAAGCATTCTTTCGTGATAGTGAACCCGATTCGGGGGATTTCACTATGGATGTGGCGGAAGTTATTTTTGATAATCCAACAAGAGAACCAAGAGTTCATGTGCCTAATGTTTTGCCCACCCATCCCACCCGTCACCTGGATCTGAATTTCATTCTTTCTAGTGATTCTCTCTTCGCTTATGTTGTATGGATCTTTCTTCCTTTTCTCACGTATCCCGTTACTCCACCATATCTTCTCTCTTGCGGGAATGAAGATACCATTTTTGACCCCGGCATCTCCGTTTATCATTCTTTTATGCCGAGTGTATCTCATCGGAGTGGAACTTTCATGAAATTCAATGTTTATCCAAACAACTTGAATGAAAGTCCGATGGAGATTTTATCTTCCACTTGCTCCCCCATGGACCAATGAATTCGGGGTCGAGTCAGGCTCAAGACTCGGTTAACAAAAATAAGCGCTTCGTGGGTGGCAACCCATGCTTATCCTAGTAGTAGTAGTAATGAATAAGTGTTTTGTGTTGTGAGGAGGCTCGCCTCTCTATGTTCTTTTCCGTTTTTGTGATTATGTGGTTTATGTCCAAGTGATTCCCTGTAATGTGTGTGACTCTCGTGCTCGCTGAATTTTGGTCCTTCGTTCACAGATCAGCTTCACATCCTCAATCTTTCATTTGGGAAAATCTAATATCCAAGATCATATCGACTAACGTTATCATTGGAGCATAATTAATAAACGGCTTAGATTTACATAGAGACCCTTCTTAAAACATTGAGGACAATCTTTAGTTCTAGTATGGGGGGATCTATCGATTTGATTGCGCCTGCAGCCGTTGTTTTCGCGTAATCCTATTTTTACCACTAAAATTTCAAAAAAATGAAAATTTTCAAAAATAAAATAAGTGTTTTGTCACAAATTTTGACATTCCTGCTGGGTAGAATAAGAATAAATTTTGACTCGATCGACCGTGTTGAGCTCAAGCTTGTTCCTTAACTTTTTAGTGCTAAGCGTTACGCGGATTCGGAAAACTGACAAAATGATAGAATGATTAGATTATTTGGATGCAAACAAGGATTATTTGGAAATCTTAAGATGCTCATAGTATGCAAGATTGTGGCACTTTTCTTACCCATAAGCTCCTAACTCCGGACTATTAATCTACGTGCTATATTTGGAATTAAACTTAAATCACAATTTTGATGTAGTTGAGAAGCAATAAATTTAAGGTCTAAGTTCAAATTTAAAATACTAAATATATTTCCAAAAGAAGTCTTCTCTATATCATGAAATAAAGTGTGAAATGAGAAATAAAAAAAATGAAAAATGATGAAAAAAATGATGAAAAATGGAAAAAAAATGATGAGTAATAATTATAAAGCGTGGGCTGATAAACGTTTGCTGCATCTTGCCGGCTCACAACTGATGTTGGCGAGCTTCTAAAGAAACCCAAAGGTAAGAATAAATAATCTGAGGCTGATAAATAGTTTGCTGCACCTTCCGCTCACAACAAAGTTGGCATTGCCTTCAAAAGGATCAAGGGTTTATACAATTGCATCAATGTTATTTTTAAATATTAAGATGTGAATTTAGATAATGTAAGGAAAATCCTTTTGTTAAATTTAAAATATGCTTTTAAACTTAGACTATTCATTTAAATTTAATAAGCTAATGTATATACGGAAAACCTAAGAGTTTTGAAACCTACGGTTCTGTGAGTCTGATACTAGTACTATGTGGGGTGTCAAAAGCCATGTCATTAGCCGCAAGGTTGGATGTACCGAAGACGAAAAGTCGCTACATGGTTATCTCGCCTTCAAACGCTTATTCTCTCTCGGGGTGAAGACGTGATGAGCATGAGACTTTTGCAAAATCGGTTATACCATGTTTAAATTCAAAATGGCACATTCACCTAAGATATAATAATTACCAAGGAAGTGAAAAGTTTACAAGATGCAAACAAGAATATGTTTTTGCATTTTTAACTGACATTTAACAGTGATATCGTGTTAAGCATTTGGGATTGGAAAAAAGATGAAAAGTTCAGGACAATGAATTTATCATTTTTGGGGCATTTTTGAATTGAAATGCATCTTGTTCTATGATCCCTAACGGTTATGAAAATAACGAAAGTCAGATATATTAGTTAGCTTATTAAAAAAATGATGAGAAAAAGGAAAAATACAAAAAGAGTGTAGGAAAAAGATTAGTAATATCTTTAAGATGGAAAAAACGAGGCTATTTTGAAGCTACTTTTCGAGTAATTGTCTAGAGGGAATTAATTCTTAGTTTTCTAAGTGCATGACATATAGCATTGCGTGAGGACACACGACAATAATCTTATATAAGGGTGATTTTGCGGTATTGCTTAATTACACCGACAATTTTCCATTAAAACAACTAAATGACTAAAAACGTACCAAAAATACATTGTGTTTGTATGTTTTGCATTGTATTGTGCAGGAAAAACGTATATCCCAAGAAAAGGACAAAATCCAAATCCAAAATGACAAAATCGAGCACAGAGAACGGAAAGAGCTTGAAAAGGAAAAGTCAAAAGACAAAAGTCAAAGTCAACCCGAGAAGCTGGCAATGGAAAAGCATACCAAAACCAAACCCAACGACCTAAATTGTCACAATTGGGCCACCCGTACCACTCAGTGGGCCTTGGTCAGCCAGCATATATATTACAAACCTTATAAAAAACCAAAAAAGCCGCAGGTCTTTCTATTTATAATTGCCGGCCCAAACACAAGCCCAAAACCAAACCCATAACACCTTATAACAAGCCTTTATCACCCCGTGTCCTTTTACCCCTTACACCGTTAGTCCATATAGGACTAACGTGCCACATATACAAAAACAAAAAGGACCAAAGAGCAAAGTAAAAGGACATGTGTATCATTTCGTATTTTTTAAAAAAATGAACGATCGAATCATTAATAATTCACTGAAAAAAAATTCTCGTACGCGTTCGCTTTTAATTTTAATCGATACGTTAAATCGCGTAAACTAAAAAAAATCAACAATCAACGTAAACGGACGCCAAACAAATTAAAGTTTACGTCAAGACATCATTATATTATTATTAGGAAAGTAATAATCAACTTAGTATGTTTTATTTTTATCGGTTACGTAAAACGTTTACGTTTCGCGATAAATTACGTTTAGGTATTCCCGGAACCACCAAAACTTTTCTACGCTTCAACAAATACCCACTTTTATACCCAATACCCAAAATTAACTCAAAATATCACTTATATACATACATATACACGAAATATAGGTGGAGAAGTCACCAAGAAAATATCTAGCTAAGAAACATATTCCTTAATTTCATGAGACCACCTCCTAATTAGGGAACCAAGAATACAAGACTCCTTAATTCCCTCTAAGTGTTCTTTGACCACTTTTCTTCCTATATATAGCATGAGCATTGAGAGAGATCATTCATACACTTAAAACACTTATCAAAAATCATTTTCTCTCCCTTTTTCTCTTTGGAAAGCCACGGCTCAAAACCCCCCTCCTAAACAATCCATACAAAATTTTATACAACCTATACACATCTATACACATCCATCCTAAGATATTCTAAGGTGTTTCCAAGCATTGGATTACCTTTTTCAAGTATTAATCAAGAAAAGTGAATCTAGGGTTTATAAGCTTGAAAGCTTTGGTTTTGAGTCTAAACACGGGTTTAGCACTTATTCCTCATCTCCTACATCCTTCCTAAGGTCTTCTTAATACCTTCATACTTTTATTTATCATGATTTTATGTGTTACATGTTCTTTATGGCTAAATCACCACTTAGGATTTAGTTAAATCACCTTTAAGATTTTTAAACATGTTAAATGGATTATTACTTGCAATGGTCATTTTGTACACTAGTATACATGTTGTGTTATTAGTAATATCATGTTAATAAGGATGAGAAAATATTGTACCATGTTATTTTGATGTAAAAATGATTAACTACAAATTAGGGTTTATAAAAGTTTCTTAATATGTTCCAGTTAAAGAAATACATATGACAAGTTAAGGTTAATTATGGACTTATGTTAATATTGTATGATTATTAATATAAGAATATAAATGATGAGAAACTTGTCAAACGGATTAATAACGAAAAGTTACGTTAAAAAACGAGTTATACGTTAAATAAACGAGTTTATAAAATAAATTTTATAAAAAATTATTCAAACAGCAAGTTTTGATTATAACAATATACATATTTTAGAATTCCCAAAATGATAAGAATCGTAAATTTTAATAATAACGAACAATTATGAATTTCGCGAGTTACTACAATTAATATTAATAAAACGATTTTTGAAAAAAGTTTTATTGTTCATGACAAAAGTTATATTTATGTAAACCTCATCCAAATTATAGAACTTTCAATTACGAGATCGTGCTCGAAAGAATCGTTAAAAACGGAGCTATAACGAATAAAATACGACATTTACGGGTTTTACGACAACAAATACGATAAAAATAAATTAGGGTCTGGTGTGAACAGTAAAAGTTACTGTTCACCAGAAGCAAAAAATTCAAAAATTAAATTAATGATAACTCTCTTAATACGAAAGCGTGGCATAAGAAACGTTAAAATCCGATAAAACGCAAAGTTACGCCGTTTTTACTAAAACGGTATTAAACCGTTTACTTATTAAACACAATTTTACCAAAACAATTGATGGTGATTGAACTATATAGACCTATAGGGTATTAATCAAATTACTATATTTACTAGTGAGTTTTCATAATGAGGCCTCTTCGGGGTGGCGTATCGACGAGTTGTTGGATTTACGATTTAAAGTGTCCTAGCTCCTCATACGTCACTACATGACCTCTTAATTATGATAGCCCGAACGATAGTATAGATGAGCCTAAACAACTATAAATAATAATGTTTTATAGCGTATACGACCTAATATGATTAGGTTGCCTCGGATTCCTTCGTGAAGCATTTTTTCTATTTTGAATACTTTGAATTTCCATTCACTCAAGGTGATCATAGCCCCCCCTTTTTCTACAATTGTTTTACAAAATTCTACTGTGTGAGATTACATTGCTTGTTTTACTATTTGGACACAAGTGTTTTCAAAGTGTATGCTATCCAGATTACTGCCTGATTATTAATGCCTAAGTTACCTTATGTCGTGAAAGCTCCTACTTATCATGAACATAATTACTATTGTAGTAAGCGCATGTTGTGGATAATCTAATCGGTCTGACAATCTCACTCGTTGACTTGGGTCACTAGTTTGATCGGGTGCCTTTAACATTGAGAAGTTGAGGGTGTTGCGAAGCATCTTAATTTCCTGATTGGGCACAAATCTGTTTAAGGCTCGGTGTCATGAGCTTAGTGCAATAATAAATGTTTTTGACTTTTGAATGTGTTTCAGTTGTCTACTATTACTTCGATTTGGTCCACCCTTTAACCGAAAACCTATGATTTTCAACTCACCTTTGTTGTGACTTTTAGCATGTAATTTCAGGTCCAGAGTATGAAGATTGGACGGGAGCCTGGCGGATATCAATGAAGACGATCTTGTTTTTAACTAAAGTTTATGCAACTTTATTATCTTTAAAAAAAACGTAAGTCATCCTTTTTGGTATTATGAAGCTTTTGTTTAATTAAGAAGGTTTATGACTTTTAAAACTTATGGGACCTAATGTATGAACTCTGATATTTTGCTACGGCATCGAATAAAATCTTATCTTAAAACGTCCATTTAAGGTCGTTTCCTATATCTTGTTGTTTTACATTAAGTAGCACCATTGTAACCATTTCCGCGCTACCTGATTTCGAGGGTGTTACAGATGGACCAGAGCCAGGTTATAGGGACTGTCTTTTTCAAAACCTAGTCTATAACCACAAAGTTTTAAAGGTTTCTTTTCTTTTCATTTTTTAAATACAGAATCCTTTTCGCTTATCCGTTATCCTCGCGCGCGTATTCCCTGATCCATACTTACTTTTCCGATTATCATTATTGCATTATATATAATCTTATATATAATACTACTTGGTTTAAATTCGATCTCTTACGTATATCTTTTGATATCATTACCGATTTTTATCGATCAATTATACACCTTGATTAATTCATAATTATTTACATCATCCTCCTACTTCCTTTCCTCCATCATTATCATATCCCATAACTCCGCATACCTTTACAAATTCTTAACAAATCGTACACGTATGTTTCCAGAATCATGCCGCCCAGGAGATTTAAGAAAAATCTGTTAGGAAGATATGGGAAAGGCGTGTGGCCAAACCATGGAAAAATAATGAAACGGACCAAAAGTGACTCAAACAATACTGGTGGATCTGGATCAACAAATACTGGAGAACAATGTACCAGAGATGCATGATTTCGTAAAACATTTATGAACTGCAAGCCTCACTCTTCAAGGGGACTGAAGGCGTAGTCGACTAAAACGTTGGTTCCGAAAAGATGGAGCAAGTGTTTGAGATTTGCAAATGTTGCCGAAGTTGACAATGTGAAGTTTGCATAATGCACGTTGGAAGTCGTGTCTCTAACCTGTTGAACGGAACATGTTCATTACTTGGGACTTGCTAATGCTATTCAGATCCCTTGGAGCAACGTGAAAGCTATAATGACCACTGAATACTGCCCAACAACTAAATCCAAAGGATGGAACAAGAACTTTGGACTCTGACTCTGAAAGGAGATATTTTAAGCTACAACAATCGTTCCACACTGGCCTTGATTTTCATGAATTGGTGCCACTGAAAAGAAAAAGGTTGAAAGGTACATTAAAGGTTTCCTGAAAGAATCAAAGGAAACATCACTTCTTCAAAGCCTGCGACCTTGCATGAGGCAATCAACATGGCCCGTAACTGTCGAAGCAAGCCGTCAGGTAGGTCTGCAAGAATCCGGGGAAAGCAATAAAAGGAAATGGGAAGCCAATCCATAGAAACAACAATAACAATAACCATAACTCAACAACCAACCACAACAACAAAAATAACCGCACCGAAACAACAATCATCACCACAACAAAATAGGAGACATGGGAAAAAGGGGGGGAAGGAAAAATGTCAGGGCATATGCTGCAGCCCCAACTGAGGAAAGAGTTTATGCTGAAAATTACCAAAATGTTATCGGTTGCAACTTACATCATCTGGCCGTGTCCTCAAAGTACCAGATATCCAAAGATTATTCCAATGAGAAGGATTGTAAGTTAAGGCCTAGGGTGCATAATGGACTTCCTGCAAAATGTGACAGTTTTTCGGTGTGTGAAAAAGACATTTCAAGGATAAGTGTCGAAGCAGAGAACCAGCAAAAGATGGAGCTCGTGGAGAGCTTATGTGGGTTGAAAAACCCGACAGAAATCCAGAAATGGTCACGTACTTTCTTCTAATGAACACTACTCTTGTTTTCTCTTGATTCACTGAAAGAGGTTTGTATCTTCTACTTTACACATTTTATTAATATTACCCCTGCCACTCTAACACGACTACGAAGTAGAGTTAGCAACAGAAAGTCGTTAGAACCAATACCAAATACATAGTGCAACCTTAGTCCTTGTTAAATCACGTGTTCAAATAGACTTGGTTGCCACCCGGCTAGGAAGTGTTGATGTTATCATATGGAATCGATTGTTGGCATATCACCGAGCTCTCATCGATTGCTATGAGAAAGTTGGTCGATTCCTCTTCGATGCAAATTCTAGAAGTTCAAGGCGAGAGGCCAAAAAGGATCGCTTGGTCACTGTGCATGTATCAAGGCTGGTGAGAAAAAGCATGATGACATATGTGTTGTCCGAGACTTCCTGAGGATTTCCAGATGATCTGTTAGGTTTTACCTCTTGTGCAGAGATTGAATTTCACATTGATCTGATCCAGGCGCATCGCCGTGTTAGATCTCCAAAACGGTTATCCCCTTCAGAAATGTTAGAATTGTCGAATCAGCTTCTAAAGAACTTAAAAAAAAACAAGAGAAGGGTTTTATTCGACAAGTCACTCACCATGGGGACACCCGTGCTCTTTGTCAGAAGAACGACAGTCATGAGAATGTGTATGACTACAGGGAATTAAACAGTTGACTATAAAGAACCTTACCCTCATCCCAAGATCGACGACGCTGTTTTGACCAATATACAAGTGCGATTTATTTCTCAAAGATAGATCTTCGCTCAGATAATCATCATAAAGAGTCCGAAGGAAGATATACCGAAGACCGCGTTTAGAACCCGATATGGGCACTTTGAGTTCACAGTCATGCCATTTGGACTGACAAACGCCCAGCAATATTTATGGACATAATGAACCGCAGTTCAGCAAGCCGAATTTGGACAAATATAATAATTTGTGATCAATGACGACTCTAACTACGCAAAGTCAGAAGAAGACATGAAGTCCACCTAAAAGACATTTTAGACTTACTCCAGAATGAGATGTTGTACGCCAAATTTTCAAAGTGGCGAAATATTGGTACAAGAAGTACATTCCCTAGACAGTGGTCAACTTGACGGAATCCCACGTGATATCCTAGCAAGTTGAGTCGTCACGAACTGGAAGATCCCTGAATCGTCAACTAAAATCCGTTCAATTCTAGGATCTGGCGGGTTTAACTACCAAAGTTTAATTGAGAATTTTCCAAGAATCGCAAGCCCGCTCACCCTGTGACTCAAAAGAATAAGACGTATGTTGGGGCGATAAGCAAGATGAAGCTTTCCAAATCTGAAGGAGAAACTACGCAATGCTCCTAGTGTTAGCACACCCCGATGGACGCTGATGACTTTGTGGTCTATTGTGATACATCAAAAACAAGGTTTTGGGTGCGGCTGATGCAACTGTGGCAAGGTGGTGACTTATGCGTCAAGACAGTGAAGAAGCATGAGAAAATTATACCACCCCGACCTGGAATGGGTGCTGTGGTGTTCCGCTCTTAAAATCTGGAGACATTATCATTATTGGACGAAAATGTTATCTACACTGACCACCAGAGTCTTCAGTACAATATTTGACCAGAAGTATTTAAATATGCGCCAAAGACGTGGATCGAGCTACTCATTGACTACGAGAGTGAAATCAATACCACCCGGCAAGGAGAACGTGTGGAAGATGCGTGAGCAGGAAGAAAGACTCAAGCCAAGACGATTACGTGCTATGAAGTATTACTAATCATTATGGACTTAAGACTAAAATTGAAGCACAGAGCGAAGCTTCAAGAATTCTCAAAAGCACCAAACTTGAATGGCTAAAGGGTTTAGAAACACACTTTGAGCAACGAGAATGATGGTGAAATTTACTTCATTGATCGTATCTGGATTCCTTCAGTTTGGTGGTGTAAGGAAATTGATCATGGATGAAGCACAACTTCTAGATATTCAGTACATCCGGGTGCGATAAGATGTATTATGATCTAGAGACTTGGAATTTAGGTGGTCTGTATGAAGAAAGACATTGCTGAGTAACGTTAGCAATGTCTTACGTCTCTAAATAAAGCCGAAACATCAGAAACCCTCATGATTTCTTCAACAACCAGAAATTCCTGAGTGAAATGGTAAACGATTAACGATGGACTTTGTCACAAAGTATTCCTAAAAGTAGCAGTTGGGCACTTGATACGATTGGTCGTTGTTGGAAAGATTGACCAATCGGCTCACTTCTTACACTATTCGTGATGACTACAAGACGAGAAATTAGCAAAGATTTATACCAATCAATGAATTGTACGATATATGGTGTGCGGTATCCAATACATTTCAGACCGTGAAGTTCGATTCACGTCACACTTATGCAACCTTTCACTAACCATTGGGTACAAGACTAGACATGAGTACGACGGTCAGAGTAAGCGTACTATTCAAACGCTGGAGGATATGCTTCGAGCTTGTTTATCGATTTTGGTGGCAGTTAGGTACTCATCTTCATTGATAGCAGTTTTTCTTATAATAACAGTTACCACACAGCATTAAGTGTGCACCATTCGAGGCTCGTACAGGGCGAAAATGTAGATCTCCTGTGATATGGACTGAAGTTGGAGGAAAGTCACATATTGGACCAGAAATTTGCAAGAAAACAAAAAAAGTTACATCTGATGTCAAAGGCTCTAACAAAGATATGGCCTCACTTAGGCCCGTACCAGCACAAGAAATTCCTACAGCCACGCTGCACCATATCTCACATGCGGGTTGTAGGATTCAGACAGTAGGGACACAATGCGTGGTGTCTGCGGTAAACCAGAAAAAGAAGGGTTTATTAACAAAATCAATTAAAAGAAGTAATACTTGAAGTATTTTGATATATCCACATGACCAACCACATATGAACAATCAGATCAATGAGTATACGACCAAATTGTCACTAAGTGAGGTTTAAGGAAGAAAGGGTGATGATATGTACACGGATGGATTTTATTTGTACACAGAAAAACAAGAGAAGATGACATTTGTGCCCTTGCCTAGTTTGACTTGATCTTTCACCGTTATTCTCTTACCCCTTTTCACCCCAACCCTAATCTCTATAAACTGTTAAAACACATCGGCAAGTTCATTATTACTAGTAACAGATTTTACAGCACAAAATGTTAACAATTAACAACTATAGCTACTGATAATTAATATAATTTTGATTTCATATAATATTTTGGTCTTTGTTGTAACATTCCGTATTTTCAGGTCTTTTACGACGTCATCTATTTTACTAATTATTTATTTTTCTTTCTCGTACGCGTTTACTTTTATTTTTAATAGTTAAGTTAAATCGCGTAAGTTAAAAATTATCGTTTAGCGTAAACGGACACCAAACAAATAAATGTTTACATCAAGCAAGTGTTAAGTAATTATTTTGAGTATAATTATTAACTTTGTTTATTTTATTTTTATTGGTTACGTAAATTGATTACGTTTCGCGATAAAATTTCGTTAGGCATACCCGGAACCACAAAAATAATTCTACGCTTCAACAAATACCCACTTTTATACCCAATACCCAAAATTAACTCAAAATATCACTTATATACATACATATACACGAAATATAGGTGGAGAAGTCACCAAGAAAATATCTAGCTAAGAAACATATTCCTTAATTTCATGAGACCACCTCCTAATTAGGGAACAAAGACCAAAGACCTCCTTAAAACCCTCTAAGTGTTTTTGACTATTCTTAGGGTATTTAATCCTTTAGCAAGTGTAAGTAAAACATACATACACATTTCCTTAGTGTGAAAAACAAAAATGCTCTCCTTTTTCCTCCTCCTAGCTCACGGCAACATCTAAACCAACACCCAATCCATATAAAATTTTATTTAACACATTTACAAACATACCTACATCATATCTAAGACCTACTAAAATGGTTTGAAGCCTTGGTTAACCATTTGCAAGTGTTAAGCAAGATTAGGGTTTTCATTTGAAAACTAGGGTTTCAAGTGTGCAAGCTTGGATTTTATATCTAAACAAGGGTTTAGATACTTTGGTTCATCATCTTACATCATAATAAGGTTATCTAAAAACCTTCATGTCTTTACTTTCATCATTTTTGTATGTTTACATGTTTTATATAACTATATCACCAATTAGGGTTTTAAATATGTTAAATGGATAACCCCCAAACCCCCTACCTTTTGGTGTGCCCCCTACCCACCACAACCCATCTTGTTTTGCGCCGACCCCACCCAGGAGACCGCTACCCCTCCCACCACCCACAAAACACCCCCCCCCACACCCACCGACGCGCACACCCACCGGCTCCCCAACCTCCCCACACTCACCCTCCCCCCCTCACCAGCGCACCCCGGGAATTGATTTTAGCTCTTTTTTTCGGTTAAACTGATTTTAGTGTATGCGGTGTTTTTAAGGATGAAGCACATAATAAAACAAAAAATTTGGGCAACTGTAAGCAAGGGTATAAATGTCATTTACAGTTAATAAAAACAATCCGTGTACATATCAATTGCCTTAAGGAAATAGTACGAACCTGTTCTGGTTCAGAGTAGAGAACGAATCCAAGGGCCAAAACAGCAGTCCTTCTGACATCATCACTCACATCAGACACAACAAAGTGAAGTAGTTGGCGGATTGCCTTGTTATTTGCTGTTCCAGCATATGCCAATGCCAATGCATACATTCCCCCATAACGTAGAATAGGATCTTAATCACGGGTCATCTGTTCAATCAGGGTGTCTGCTTCTTCTTCTCTTTCATAAACTGTGAGCGCAATGCTTAAAGCTAAACCCCTGCACAACATGAGTTTATAATGTTAATAGTGTGGAATACCATAATCATAGAGATGGAAAAATGAGTGCAGCCGGTTAGGTACATGACTGCAAATAGTCACCTTCAATGATAATATGATATTACAAGAATTGATTTAGAAATGTTAATTCACCTTATGATCTTTTCATGTTGCGTCTCGTGAGCATACACCAATATCTCTGATGCCTTTTCACTTGCGGTCCCGACCATCAATAAACCCATGCTAATACCAGAAGCTTCACCAACAACAACATATTAGTCATATATTTTTGGATAATATCAAAACATTGTTTAATACTAGAGATAGAACTATGAAAAGGAAGCTTCACATGTTTACCAAGTTGACAAGCATGACAGACATGTGGAGACCTCTCTTTATTACATGAAATTAAATGACGAGAAGAGAGAGAACGAAGGACATCATCCCCGGGATGACCGAGGCGTTGGTGCCAAGTAGAGGAACTAGTGGAAACAAAAGCAGCAGGAACGGTTGACGGCTTGGTAACTGGATAGAGATCGCCCGAACTGTCACATCGAAGGAGGATATGGCGAGTCAAGAAATCCTTCACAGAGAAACCAAAGGCGTCAAATTCAATGGTGCAGTTATTATCTCTAGTAAATTGACGAACATAAATGAGATTTTTAATGATATTAGGTGTTACAAGGACATTGTGAAGATGTAAGATGGAATAATGCTATGTCCGGTGTTGGTAACGGGAATAGAGTTACCGTCGCCAACATGAATAGATGGGTATAAACGCGAATTAAAAAGAGTACTTAAATTATGAGCATTAGAATTTAAGTGAGAAGTTGCACCTGTATCCATGTTCTAAGTTGGGTCGTGCAACGTCATAGTGCTGAACGCACTAGGTAATGAAGTGGCCTGAGACGGATGGAGAGCAGGCGCAGCCCCGAGAATACCTTGGCTGTTGGAGGGCAAACTGTGAAGATTATGTTGTTTTTGGACCGGTTGCTGCTGCTGTTGGGCTGTACCATATCCATGGGGCTGGTGGGCCGCAAAAAGAACCGGTTGGGCCGGCTGTTGAACTACACCATAAGAAAAAGGGGTGTGTTGGTTGTTGGGCTGTGAGGGTAGGCCTTGCTGATTGTATTGGGCCAGACGAGTGGAGTGGTAGCCAGAAGGGGGTTGAGAAGCCCAATGCATATTTCTATTCAACTGGGAAGAGTAGACAGTGGCTCGATCACCAAATTCCTACTAGACTTATTATTTAACCCGGACCGATTTCGGTGGTCATGAATATACTTGCACCGATCACTAAATTTACATGTCCCTTTATTAAAATGATTACAAAGTTGAGGGAGATTAGAGGGCTTGTTTGGGTTACCTTTGTTGTTCGACTGGTTGGATGCCAAAAGAACCGTTGGTGACGACGAGCTACTTGAGAAATCGGTGGAAGAGCCGGAGTCATTATTGAATGATGATTCTTTTAGAAGCAACATGGTACGAACGTTTTCAAAGGAGGGGAAGGTTTCACGGTTACGAATAATCTCAACAAGGGTAGCAAACCTAGAGTCAAGACCATTGATGGTGTAAATGACCAAGTTTTTGTCACTGACAACACAACCAAGGTTTATAAGCCTATCAGCCATAGACCTAATTTTGGTGCAATATTCATTGACGGTCATCTTGCCAATCTTGATAGACCGAAGCTCATTATCGAGATTGATTGCCCTAGCATCTTTGTTGTCATGAAACAATTCTTTCAAACGATCCCATAGAGCTTTTGCATTACCCGGTGTGGTAACGACTTGCTCTTGAAGAGAATCACATAAGGATCCAAGGATCCACATCTTGATGAGATCATCAAGTTGACACCATTCCGGGTTAGTAGATGCGGTGTCGGTTTCAACATGGGATTTGAGACCGAGGCTCCCAAGATGAATGAGGGAAAAAGAGCTCCACGAGTTGTAGTTATGTTTTTCTAGGTCTAATTTAATGGGGACTTTGTTCGGGATGCTAAAGGGAATTATTTTATCGGTTGTAGAAGGTGGTGGTGGTGGTGGTGGTGTGTCTTCCACGGCCATGGATGCCGAATGGAGATATTGGTGGTGGTAGGGTTAGATTGGACGTCGGTAGTGGAGAAAAAAGAGGAGGGGGACGAAAGATTAAGGAGATTTTTAAGGAGAGAAAGGCTGTGATACCATATTGAAGGTTAATGTTTTCCTTGATTATAACTGATAACAACTATCCTATATATAGGATACAAGAGATTATTCTAGAATAATAACAATGGGCTTGGGCCTAATACAAATCAATAAGTAATAAATGTTGATTGATGACTTGACTTTGAATATTGACTTGACTGTTGAATGATGAATCTTGACTTGACTTATATACGGCTAATATCCAAAAATATATGACTAATAATAATTAGGTAAAATTTGTTCCACTTTTATGACAAAGAAAATCTTTTAAACTTTTAAAATCTTTTAATTGTTATTCTCTTGATTTCAATCTTACTCTCACATCGGAGCAAGCGTCCGAAGGAACCTACACACCACAAACACGGGGAGCAGCTCACTACAACAAATAGTGACAATGTTCACGCTTATTTTGCCACGGTTTAGAAAGCGTGGAGTTTTTTTTACACGGGAATAGACGTGCATAAAATAACCACACCTATATGTGTACATAATATTAAGTTCACGGTTAAAAACGTGGACAATAATTTTCATATATAAATAAAATAATAAAAAGAACAAAAGCTGACACTAAAAAGCGTGTAGTTTTTTACTAGAGTAATACCTGTCATTCCACCCGATTTATATCATTACATTCTTCCCAAATCACTTTTCCTCTTTAGATAAACACAAAAAGTGAAAAATCACAAATCACTTTCTCCCCAAATCATTTCCATAAATCGATCTATCACATATCACTTTTTCCCCAAATCACTATCAGTGTCAATTTTTGCTGCTGGAGTTGTATCACTTCGATTTCGTTAAAAACGATTTCATGACTTAAAGGTATGATTTCAGTTCACTTCGATATTGTTAAAAACAATATGAGCTTATCAGATCACTTCGATTTGTTAAAAGCGATTTGTGTTTTCGTTAAGTTGTTGTGTGTTTTTGTTGTAGCTAGGGTTTAAAACGAATTGTTAGAGAGCGCTTCGTCTCGATTCGATTTCTGGAGTTAGGTTATAAAACGAATTGTTGCGGTGCGTTTCGCGTCGAATTGATTTCTGGAGTTAGGTATAAAACGATCTATTGCAGAGCGCGTAGTTTCGATTCGATTAAGGTATATAGCATCTTCACGATTTTGAATTTCGTTTTCTGAATTGTACTATGGATTTAATATATGTGATTGATATAATCGTTGACTGTATGTTGAATACAATTCGTTGATTGAATATCTGATATGTTAGATGTGAAAAGAGACTTAAGGATTCTGCGAGTTTTTGTGAATACGATCATAAGTTTAGATATTGTGGTTAGTTACTTAGTCTGCTCGTGTGTTACGGATGATTATGTGATTGTGATTAGCCGTATCATGTTATAACGTTTAAAACAAATTGCTAAACACCTTGTTGTTATTGTAAAGGGGATGCACAGATTGGGAATAATGTGAGGCCACTTGATCCATCTAAAGTTGCTAGTGAGGTGTGGTATGGCGAAACGAGACTTTAGTGATTTATAATCAGTTTTATCCATTTGAAGGACTTCTCAATGACATTTTGGGAATCATTCACCACGTCAAGATTGATGGTAAGTATTCATCATCTTAAATTATTGCAATTATTACTTTAGTATTAATAGTTGTCGATTTATGTAATTTAGGTCTTGAACCTGGTTCAAAATATTACTACATATCCTCGTAGAATTTCAGTTGTTGGGGACTTTGGACTCTTAGCTAATACAAAAACCACTATTGATCATTTGATTGAAAATGAACCATCCATGATTCTAATGGTTTAAGGCTTGAGTTATGCCAATCAGGACCTTACTACTGGTGATGAAGGTGCATCATGCTTCTCTTGTGCACTCCCGGATGCACCTATTGGTAAAATGTATCAACCCAGTTGGGATGGATGGGAAAGATGTATTCTTACTTTGCATACGCTTGCTCAACTAGTTGGAACTTGTTTAATGGGCTAGACCCAAATGGGTTCAGGTAAAAATAGGGTGGCCGGGATGGATGGGTAACGTGTCAAAATGGTTTTACTTTTTGTGTCGCGATTCGTTTTTTAACCTACTTATGCGCTCAACAGGATCCATGTATGAACAAAAAAAAGGTGCCTGTATCATATACGAACCATATGCAGCACTACAACTGATTTTTATTCTCTATTGTTTTCAAATTATCTCCACGAAGTAATTTATTGTAGGTTATTTATTGCTTTGCAGTTTGGTAGCTCTAATATGCGTTCTGTTGCATGCCGCGTTAAGTTGTCTGCTGAACATGATAAATTCTGCATTTAGTCTTAAACATTAAGGGTCAGAGTGACTGTAAAAACACTTATCATATAACTCGAGTCAGATGAGTTATTCTACCTCGCTAATAATTCTGGTGATGGTGGTATTTTTACGTGACCAGGTGTAAATATGTTCAACTTAACCAAATTGGAGCATACTTTAAGCCTTTTTCCTATATTGGAGCATACTTTAAGCCTTTTTCTTGAAGAAGCAGTTAAAGGAGAGCTAGAGAGTCTCTTCGTTGATAAGGTCTATAAAGATGGTTTTTCTTTTCTTCCCAAAATAAAGATGTATATGCTTGTTTTAGCTCATAATACCTTAGGAAATTAATAATTCTTATTTTCATTTGAATAACAGGTCATTGCAAATTTGGGGTATGATATTGTGTATGATATGTACAATTTATGCTAGTGTTTATCTTTGCCATGAGAGGTGCTCCAACGACACCGTAAGTTAAATATATGTTCTTTATCCAACACAATTTATCTATTGTTGAATGTTGACTAGGCGTTACTATAAATATAATTGGCTCATGGATGATGGTGTTAATTTTTATAAAATCTGGTCAAATGCCACAATTTGACAAGATGGTTGGGTTTGGCAATTAGTCAAAACAGGTCGAGTTAGTCCCCTCATTAATTAGTAGTATGGGTTAATGGGTTGCACCGGATCAACGGACATGTTAATTGTGGGATCAAAATCAATATTATCACGATAATAGTCTGTCTTTGAATTCATTGTTTAGGAGGTTGTATGAATGCAAATAGACCTTGGTCAACTTCAGCGTGTTTCAACTTATGGCCCATTTTCTTGTTTTGTCTTAGCTAAAATTTTATATATTTACCCATTTGAGATGAAACACGACCCAATTTGATCCATTCTTAAGAATTGTAATGTTTTTGTTGAGCCACTTTGATTGTTGTTAAATGAGTCTCCATATTGTTACATTTGTGCATCGACATATCCTTCCAAAATCGATAGTTAGGCGTTTGACTAGCCTAAGCATAAACACACAAAATCGAAATCGATAGGTCAGATTCACGTTGTCTATTGAATATCGAGATAGTGAAAAATGTGAGCAAGTTTACCGAGCTAGTTTGATTCACACACGAATAATAACTGATCTGTGTAACAACACATGCAACTTGATAATGATTTATTTTCTATTTCATTTTGGACGATTTTGCTGTTTGTTCATATAAGCTCTTGTCTAGAAAAATCTTTATGTTTATCAATATTTTATCAATCGCCTTTAATTTTTGGTTTTCTTTCTCAATATTTAGGAGTTTGTTGAAGATGAAAGATCAAAGCTTCAATGGATTTCAGCATGGTGTAATTTTTCATGAATAGTTGAAGACGAAAGATCGAAGAAGTTTTCAGGGATATTTTGTAAACATACTTAGAAAACTATTATATGGGTTTCATAGTTTATATTAGTTTAACAAATAGTGTGGTATGATATGCTGCATAATTAAGTGTGTATCCTGCAAAATTAAGAATTAGTATGCTGCAGAATTTGTGTATGTTTCTTTATACAGTAATACAATTGCAAATTTTTTGTGTTTAATTTCCTTATAATACAAGGTAAGAATTGTAAAATTGTCAAAGTACAGGGTTAGAATTGTATAATACACGAATTGTATAATACACAGATAGAAAGTGCATTTAAAAGCGTGAGAGTTTTTTTCTTTGATGATAGTGATCATACTTGAAGTGCACACTTTTAAGCGTGTACTTTTCAAAATTTTCTACACTATAAAGCGTCACAATCTGTTAATTTTGTCTACGCTTATTAACGTGTATTTATTTTTTGACGCCCAATAACTCCACGCTATAGATAGTGTGGACTTTAAATTTATTCACACTAGTGACCGTGTAGATATCTCTTAATAGGCGTGTATAATTATATGATTTGTTGTAGTGGCTTTTACAAATTGGCGGCATCCGTGAGACCCTTATTCAATCTACACAGGTTTAAGAATGACAAGTCCTACCCCAAATTCAACGTAGCAACCCCACCCCCAACACCTCGCAGTACCGAGAAACTAGTCCGGAGGGAGTGGGGAGGATGGCATAGACCTGCCTGATACGAAAAGCCTTATAAAAGGGCATCTGTCTCCCCTCAAGGCCTTATTAAAGGAACACCGCGACAAAAATAGGGGTTTAGCATGCCCATGACGCTTAGAATTTAGCGATGACAACTTGGTTATGACGGAGGAAGAGAATTCAGGACAAAGCGTTGCATATAGTAACGCAACCGGAGGGCCCACCTTGAAGAATGCTGACATTCGGAAGCTTTTCATAGAGGCCCTAAGGTCACCGTTCACAAGAAGAATCATCGAGTTCTCGTCCCCAACTTACAAAATGCCCAATAATGTAAAGATATATGACGGATCGGAGGATCTAGACGATCATATTAGCAGGCTCGCCGGAGCAGTGAACTTGAAAGAATGACCAATGCTCATGCGGTGCAAAATGTTTTAACAAATATTGGATGGGGTAGCCAGATAATGGTTTGATAAGATCCTTCCGGATTGTATAGATGAATGTGCTGAGATTCGCAGAAGGTTCATGACAAGATATACACTATTGAAAACATGCTTTAAGGATCCAACCCCGAAGGGCGAACGAGACACTCCCAACCTTCAAAGAACGATGGACCGAGGAAAGCAGTTATATTCTTCATGTGCCAGAGGTCATGAAGATTTCGTCTTTCATGAATGCACACAGATGTCTGAGCTGGCCAAACGGATATCCCTCAGACCGTTGACGAAATGACGATAATGGTGGGCGACTTTGTTCGTTCGAAAGACGCATGTACAAGTACGGAACTACAAAAGGGGGGAGGTTCCGAATACTTCAAAAAGGGACATTATTCAACACATAGAACGAAAGACCCCTGAGAACTTCATTTGGAGGAGATAGTCGTTGAAACGACCATCGGAGTAGGAAATTTTTTGCCCCATATGCGGCACCTCAATACCTCCTTGGTTAACTTTGAAATCTTGGACAAAGCCTCCAAAAGAAATATTAGCAATAAGTAATCATACTTATGAGTATTGAGTGGTCTGCATGACTACACGAGACCTGAAAGTGTTGGATGGGTTTGATCGTGGATTACAGACGGACGTACAAGTTTTTTTGGATTCTGACTATGCCATGGGTAGATTGATCATTGTCACGGGTAGATTAATCACAAGGTATAGGATTGTGCGGTGAGTTAGGAAGCTATATTGCAGCACATGATGATTTTGTTAACATCTGAAGCCGAAAATTAAAGGAGAATACATGGCTAAACAAGATTTAAGTTAAGGTTAGTAGCGGGTATTGCCACTTGTGCCTTAATGAAGACAGTTCGAGTCCGAGATTCCAGCTGATTGAAGCTGCTGCGTATCGGAGAGAATGCTAACTATATTACCACTAAGGTGGAACTTGTTAGAGTATTAGTGTATAATAGTTATGATATAACTCCAGGGGTTAGTTGTAGTTTAGCTTAAATTTAAAGAGGTTAGTCATGTATTAGCAAAATTTTCTAACCTCCTCAAATATAGATTTCTTGTTCACCGGTTTCTACCCCTCATTCTCTGTAAATAGAGACTAGAGGGTGAGGTTTATTTGTATTGTAACTTCTTTTCTTGCTCTCCGTTAATAGACGTTTGAGTGTAAATATCTCGTGTGTATACGTTGCTCCACTCGACATTAAAGGATCACAACCTTTTGTTGACTTCTTGTTGGAGTTGTTCTTGATTCATGGTTCCACTCTAAAAACCGGTTTGTTGGAATTCTTCCAACACAACTTCTAGCCAAAATTCACACCGTGATTTTTAACACACAATGTGCATTGATTTTGTTTGTCTACGTTAAAATGTGAGACAATAAGGAAAGTGCTCTTATATACTGGACATGAGTTAGCACTAAGTAAAATAGAAATTGCAACATGCATTTAATCAATATCTTTTTAATCATACCTTGCCTGATTCAGAATGATGTACAACTTACAAGCTTGACTCGAACGAGTAGTCTTAAACTGTTGATGTAAACAATACAGTCGAAGGGCAACTCTCCTTTGGCGGTTACAACGACAATCAAGATGGCATATTTAATTAACACCGAATATGCAACTGCCAAAAGAGAGGAGCCCTATAACTAAGTTGTTTATTAGATTGTAGAAAAAAAACATTTATGTTGTGATCTTGTGCTTGTCCATGATCAATGCTCAAGAACTCGCAAAGTGTATATATATGTGTGTTCCTTATGTGGTATAAACCATTACAAAATGGGATATACCTAAGGTTTATGCCATGGATATTATCCTCCTTTAAAAAGATAGGATTCCCTGAAAGCTATAGCTCCTTCATTTCAAAAAAAAGTGTTTGATTCTATTTGAAGCATTATTTGAACCCATCAATGTTCCGTAGAATGATAGAAAACCCTTTGAGTTATGATTTATTATTGACCACTATTTATAGTGGTAAAACCCTAATACCCTAAACCCACAAACGGGCTTGGGCCTATTTATTCACTAATACTCCCCCGCAGTCCGAGCGGCGAAATCGCAAAAGCTCGGACTGGAGTAGTAAACTAGAAAAGAAAAGAAAAAAAAAGACAAAACATTGAAAGCCTCTTCTTCTTCTATCATCTTCTTCGTTGTTTGTTTGAGTTGAAAGCTCTTCTTCTTCTATCATCTTATTCATGCAGACTCAAGGTATATCTATCTGTCGAAGATGGCAGACTCAACCTGTATCTATCTGCTTAACACGGCAGACTCAAGGTATATCTATCTTGTCAAAGATGGCAGACTCAACCTGTATCTATCTGCCAAAAACCAAAAGTCGTCTCGGGACTTAAACCTTAGATTCGACAAAAGTCGTCTCGGGACTTGATACCCTAGATTCGACAAAAGTCGTCTCGGGACTTATACCCTAGATTCGACACCAACAAAAGTCGTCTCGGGAATTAATACCCTGGATTCGACATAAAAAAACAATTAAATAACTATAATGATAGAGTTGCAGAGTCAACACCAAAACCACCAATGACAGAACACAAAATCTTCTCTTTAGCTTTCCCATCACTCCTTCCCTTAGCTTTCATTTCAAACAAATCCTTC